>CABFOQ010030394.1:1620-24232 GCA_900660455.1 Gephyroberyx darwinii | reverse complement strand
TAAGGTTTCACATGAGGGATGCCCAAAGGAGCGATGTGTAAATTGATCATGATTCACATTATACACATTAGTGTGCATCGTCACATGACGTATCAGATTCACATGCCAATGATGTGGATACATAACAGCACAGGTTCAAAAGACTTTCAACAGACGTATTTGGTTCTTTGCCGGGAGTCATCAAACAATCAAACAAACGAGATTCTGAGTCTGAACACGGTATGATCTGGGACTTGATAGTTCAAGTGATGAAGATGTCTCACAGTCACATTATTTTCTGTGGAAATAAACAAAACAGACTGTACATAAAGTGCATTACCTCTGTAGATGTTTAAATTTCATACAGGTATAGTGCTTAAAATCCATAAGGTCATGACTCTAAAGTGTTAGCATTGCAGTTTTTTTTGAGTTGCCTCTTCCAGTAAGTGCAAAATGCTTTACTGAGATCCTCTTAAGGGATTGAGGTTCAAACGATCGTGTAACAATCAATTGATATGGATACTTGACCTGCTATGTGGGTATTTAGATTGAATTACAAAGTGCACAAGATGTTCTCTTGAGTTTCTCAGATACACAGCTGGCCAAGAACAACTCTAGCATATGTCTTTTAGAGTTATGACATTGTCCTGGTCAAAATGTGTGTTTATGTTGTTGTTGCCGTTGTTACTGTTGCTCCTCTTCTTCTGACATTATTACTAGTAGTATCACTCCTACTACTGTATTTATTCAACCTACTTGCTACTTACTATTATTAAGATTTGAAGAGGAATCAGAGGAAGACAATACTATCTGGGAACCGATGGTTAAGGGGAGTGTTAAGAGGTTGTATCCATGTCATATCCTGTGGAAATAGACATTATAAACTGTACATAAAGTTTGTTACATCTGTATACTTCTGTATACTTATATATAACATCTGTATCTGTATATATAACAAACTTTATGTTCCCAAACATCCTTATGATTCACAACAGTTAGCATTACGCAGTAATGACTCCTCCAGTACAGTGATGGATTGGTTTACTCAGATCTCTTCAAGGTCTGTAAGGAACATTAAGTTTCTAACGATCATGTAACAATCAAATGATATGGATACTTGACCCGCTATGTGGCTGTTTAGATTAAATTACAAAACGGTTGATATCTGATGTTCGGGTGACTGCTATTTGTCCTTCTGGCTGTTATTGACCGATGATACTGAAGCCCCTGTGGCAGTTAGACACTCATTCTGAAAGGTGAAGCATATCAGTAACACCTCGGAAAGCAAACCAACTGCCTGACTGAGGGCAAGACACTGCGCAGTAGCTGTGCCTGGCCAACTGCCAACACCGTTAGGAGCTGTTAATCAGTACCAGTCGTAAATGATCCTGTTTCAAAACGGTGGAAATTGTTTTGGAAAAGGATGTTGTACTTTAATTTGTTATAATCAGTTGATTATATTAAAAATACTACACTGTACATTCCCTCTCCAAGCTAAAAGGACATACATTTCTTTTCAAAACAAGTTATTATATAGGTTTGCATGCTGCAGGTTTGCGGGCTAGCCAGTCCGACAGAACTCCCTCAGCATCTCTCAATAAACCATGGTGCTGTCATATGGAGCTAGGAAAGAGACAATATTTATGTTTGTCAGGGACCTCGGAATAGTATTACCTATCAATCAGTGATCAGACTGTTCATCACTTCTGCCCCCCTTCAGGGTGAACTTTTCCGGGCAAGCAATTGCTGTTCTACACCCCGGGCAGCGGGACATTGTGGAGATGGATGACCATCCGAGTCCGGTGCTCTCACCTCTCATCTATTAAATAATTAATGTGCGTAGTTGCTGAGAGGTGTGCAATCTGAGGTCCCCAGGACTATGTATGATGAACGGAGTTAGTTAGCAAAAGTTAGTGTCCACAAGATAAGGTTGCCGACCGAGCTCGTTAGCATTACCACAGAGGACTCACACCATCCTCACTGTAATTATCATCACCGTGCAGAGAGATGCATCTGGCTTTGAGCTAAAAGAACCTCAAGCATTTACAGATGCTCAGTTTGCTGGAGTTGATGTGTGAGTTCATGGGAATAACTGCTATACAGTGATGAAGGGTGGCTGGGCAGCAGGTTGGCATAGTAAGGAGACCACAGAATTGAAGGGGAGAATTGTAGAAGGATGGATGAGTGAATACAGTATATGGTTAATATCAGATGTTAAAAAATTTGTGGGAGTTCTGGTAAGAACACAATCACAATATCATATTTAAAGCATTTAATTCACATAATTGTCCGCAGCAAAGGGCATATAGTGTGGTGACTCCAGTGTCTAAATAAATTGGGGCATGTGTATGGTTACTTCACTGCACACACAGACAGAATTGGAACAGATACACAGAAGTCACTGTTCACAAGCAGGGCTGGACTAGTAATAATTCAGGCCTGGGAATTTTACTGTAACCCAGGCCACCCTGCACACAAAGATCATTAAAGTACTGTAACCTATATTACAGTGTACGGACTTTCCTTCAGTTCTCTCCCTATACACAAAGCGATTTGACTCACACTACATATAGTGTGGCCAAGAGGGGCCCTGGCTTCAAAAGCTAGCCAAATGTACTCTCAGAATAGAGGCAACATGTCCATATGACTTTGTTCTTATAACGTGTACCTTTGGAGTGTGTGCCCTGCATCTGTCATTTCCTGAGAGCTGATACTGGGCTGCTCCTGGTGGTGGACGTCTACTCTCCAGTGGCAGCATCTCAACCTTATAGAAGAAAACATGCATCTCACACTTTCCCTGTATGATGACATGAGTGTGTTGTCAATTCAATTCTGCACTACATTTCTTTTACAAGAAAAAGATTCAAGTGGGCAGTTGTCTTGTTTTGCTCAGTCATAAAATGTTTAGCTAGAAGCTAAAAAGGTGGGCAGGCACTAGTGACACATGAGCATGATGTATCTTTATTTGACTGACTCAGTCCCTTGCTTGCACAGCATTTCGCCAAATTTCCTTCAAGGGCATTCCTCTTCTTTATCCACTCCCTCTCCCGCTTCACATTTTCTCTTTTTTCCGACAGCGACTATCCATCTTTCTACACAGGCTTCGTACGCTGACTTTCAGTAGTATACAAACATCTTAACTCTTAAATGTTTTTTGCACAAACCCTAACCACTACCTAACCCTAACCCAAACCTATCTAAACCCTAAAAGTATCAGCAGCTGCCAGCCACCATCATGGCCACTTGCTGCTATATTTACAGATGTTTCTGTTCTCTGTGGTCTGCAGTTTTATTATCAGAAGACATTACATGATGTTCCTTAATCAGGTCTGGTACTTCTGATGGTTCAGGTGATCTAATCACATCATCGTGGGTTTGAATCCAGTCTGGATCTTTATTGTGGCTCTTCTCTCCATGGTGCATACATCTGGATAACTTAGACTAGTGGTTCTCAAAGTAACACCCCATCAACCAAAGAGAAGGAACTAGTTAGTGTAGTAAGTGAGCTGACCTTCAGTAGTTGTTTATTGGAATGAAAAACTTGCAGACTGTTGGACCTTCATGGACCAAGATGGAGAAGCTCCAGTGTCCTGGTGGATCAGTTGGATCATGTTCAGATCATGTACCTTCAACACTCTGACCCGTGTTGCATTCCTGTCTCTCCCAAAACATACCAAGGAAATCACCTTTGAACCAATGGAATAAGAACCACTTATTTAAACTGACAGCCTTTTCCTCAGGAAACATGGTGTAGAAATTCTGATAATTACATAGTACAACAGAAGAAATTACCACTAGATGGCGCTGTAATGTCTCTGGTTGCATGTGGAAACCGCATGGTCGAGACAGGAGAGAAGGGAATCCTGTCAAAGTGATTTAATGCAATTTTACTGGATCGGTTGGTCCATCGTGTTTTTATTAACAGACATTATGTGACACCTCATGTTTATGATTTTAATCTTTCCACTATGTCCTCTGCAAAATGAATTCATAGTTCACATCCTCCCATAAATATCCGCGTAGTCCACAAGTTTCTTCATCAGTCAGCCAGTACAAACACTGTGCCACGGCTTCAATCAGAGAGGCCTCAACGTTTTACAGTTTTACGTGCTCTTCTTTTTACAGTGTGCTCTTCTTTTTACAGCGTGCTCTTCTGGGCGTCTCTGTGTTTGCTCTCTCTTTCTTTGCCTCTCACCCACAGGGAAGCCAGGCTAAAAGAAATTACATTTCTGTAAATGTAAATTAACTCTAACCACATTTCTAAAAACTAAAACATCATCAGATCATAATAATCAGACAAAAAAATGTTAATTGAAGAAAAAAAAGTTTGCACCTGACAGTCAGTCTGTCTGTTTGACAGAGAGAGAAATACAGTGACAGACAAACCATTTAAAACAAATTATTCTTAACGAGCTGATCCACCAGGACTAGTTTGTCCTCTCTGGTTTCTCCAGTACTACTACTACTATAACTGCTATTAGTACCACGATGACTACTACTGCTACTACTACCATCATTTCTACTACTACTACCACCACTACTACTACAACATCTACTACTACTACTACTACCACCACTACTACTACAACAACTACTACTACTGCTACTACTACCACCATTACTACTACTACTGCTACTGACAAGTACCACTTGTACCACTGACTCCCGCTACTACAACCACTACTATGTCTTTTAATGGCTGCTTGCAGCTATATTTATTAGAGGCCATGCACCATCTGGCACCATCTTTTCATGTCTCTCCAAAGGAACTGGAGGTATAAGGCTTGTCCTACAGCAGCAAGGATACTTGATTCCCTTGGTACTGCTTAAATATCACTTGAGATGGCAACTGGATGTTCCAAAAACAGCAAATTCCTAACTTTGTAGTCCCCTGGGAAGGTCTGAGAAGAAGGTACTCATTCAAGCTGGCCACTGTAGTTGAAAGAGCAGTTGAGCTTGTGATAGGGTTGGGCAAAAGTGCACATCCTCCTATCAACCAATCGTCATCACATATACTACCAATCCTCATCTTACACCTGGCCCTACGGTTGCACTGAGAGGTTGTATGTCCACACTTTCTGCACTTCTGTTTGGTCTTGACCCAAGAGTCCACAGGAGGACACAGGTTCAAGCCCTGTGTCAGCATCTGGCCTGCTGAAGTGTCCATGAGCAAGATACTGAATCCCTACCTGCTCTGTAGCTGTCCTGTAGCTGCCCCTGCGAAAGTGAAAAGAAAATTTCCCTACAGGGATCAAATAAAGTATCACATTACATTACAGTGAGGGATAACTGATGAACGAGGAGTAAAAGTGGGCATTGGGCTAAATGTCTTCATCATCCATCCACATTTCAACATGCTGCTGAAAATACTCTGCCATTATGGTTGAGAACAGAGTGGGACATTTGCAGAGAAAAGGAGGCGTGGATGGATGGACGGGGAGGAGGAAGAGATTATCTTACATTTATTATGGTAGAGCAAATTAAAAAGGGGAGGTCATTATTTTTTATCTGGAGAGGAGAGACAGAGGAAGCAAGACCTATTCTTAGCTCTTACCCTATGGCTGGTCGACAAGATAGATCTACAGTTTTATGTGGGCCCATTTTAGAACCATGAGCCTGACTCTGCTAGATTACTGCTTCATCAACCACACACAAAAAAAGAAAAGAGATTCACGACTTTAGGCTTCATAAGGAAAATATCACCCAGCTCCAATATTATTATTGGTTTGTCAGGATAATACACTTTTATTGCAGTCCTGAAAAGGCCTTTTATTCTTCAGTTTACATATTTAGTACCCTATACTGCAGAAGGAGTGCTGACGCCACAGAATATAAAGTAAGTAAATAAATAAGAATTTCCCAAGGGCAGCTTTCGCCTCAATATTGTTTATTTGCTTTTTGAGATTCAGAAGTAGGCCTGTGTTGTCTGGGCTATTGTTCCCTGGACTGGGATGAATAATGCTAGCAATATTCAGCATTCATATCTGGGGACATCATAACAAGACACTAGACACTAGTCAGGGGACATTCCTCCCTAGTATTTGTCATCAACAACACCTGTTATTCCATTGTATAGTGTGATGCAATTGCAACCACTATTACCTTCTATAAAAGCTCCAGTCATGGAAATACACACATATAAAATATATACAAAAGAACCAGCTAATACGCCATAGGAGCATCCCACTTTGCTTACCACTCTCAAAAAAACACCTACTGGAGTGCTAATCAAACACCACACCACATGGTTGCTTAGTCATAGGTGTGTTCCAGCAAGGTGAACAGTGTTTTAGGAGAGTGATTGCCGGCGGGTCTGCTGGCTGGACTGACCCTCCCCTTGTCCAGTAGTGTACATGCCTCTTGTGTACAAATGCCAAATTTAGTCGGCCCCAGTCTCAGATGAAATGACATCTGCTCTTAAACAGAGAGAACATGATTCTAATTTAACCCACCAGCCTCTCTCTCTTTTTCTCTCTTGGTGCTCCATCAGCATTAATGAAATTTTAGCCCACAATCACAAGCAAAAATAAGGAACATAAATCAAAACTTCTATTTCTACTCCAACACAAATCAAGAACTCCTGATTCTTTCCAAGCTGTAGTCATTTTTTAATGCTTCCCTGTATTAAACTTTCAGTCTTGAGTGACTATGATTTACTGTCGGACATTGCTGTAATAGTCAGTAACAACCTTGCCTGTGTGAGACTGATGGGGATTTTATTTTTACATGAGCACCAGCCACATTACCATCGTCTGCATCATGTATCAGATGTCCTCCGCTGTGAAGAGAGGCGGTGAAATATAGAGCAATGGAGGAGAATAACCAAGTGAGAAAATCCACTTAAAGGTAGGTGCAGACACTGCTTGTGGGGGTCAAAGCTTTCAGGGAGGACTGGGGGCTCATATTATTATCAGGGTGGGGGAAAGATGTAAGAAGGATCCTCTGTCCCATACAGGTGAACACAAGACCCAGGGTCAGCATGTGAGAACCTTTGGTGCAGGTTGATGGATAAGTGGTGAAAAGTAGGTCCTCTCTTTAGCTTTCCTTCCTCAAGTCTACTCCTTTTTTCTTCCCTGGTACAACAACCAATTATAGCACATAATAACCCCTACAGACTTGTCCCAGAGAAAGCGATGTTTGCCACAGCAAAGAAAGGCCACACAGTGTTCTGTTACTACAAATTTACCCACCAGCAAGTATGACTCCTGAAGATGGGTCATCTTGAGCTGAAGCAGGGACTTTATTACTCCTCTTAAGGGGAAAACATTCACGCTGTATATTGAATAGCTATGATCCTGTTAGAATCTGGGAGTCTTTCCAAATGGTGAACGTAGCAGTGGGTGATGACTTTATTACTTTTACTACTACTGCAGCTACTACAACAATTCCCATAGTGTGCCAGGTATGGACTCGTAAAGACAGCTGCTGTGTTGGTCTTTGTTTTTGATCACTCACCCAGCCACACCTTCAGGCTCAAGGTTAAAGTTCATTGCCGTGGTTACAACTCTGTCTGTATAATTCATGTAGTGATGGTTGTCATGTTGATGACCAGTGACTGACAGGAGAGGGTTTGAGTCAGGGCAGCTCGGCTGTTAGTAACTCTGTCTGTCTGTGTTACAGATGGTGACGCAGGTCTTGTTATAGAATACACACACAGGATAGTTTTTTGTTTGTGGTCTGGCCAGTTTTGATTGCATTATGTATAGCAGGAAATCTGATAAGCCTGAGATCAGAGCTACCGAAAATGACCTCAAATGGCAGTCAGCAGTTAAAGTGAAACCTGTGATCTGATACTTGAGAACCAGGGATATGTCTGCATACTCCATCTTGGCTCTCTTTCTCTTTCCTGCTCTTTCCTTCCGTTTCTCATTTCTGCCTCCTGCTCCCTTTAGTCCAACCCATTTCACAATCATTGGTTTATTAGTGTTCTTCCATTCTAATATGGAAGAACTGACATATGTACACACACATGCGTGTATCAGCACACATGGCTTAACCTGCACTGAAGGGAAAAAAAATAACTTAGAAGGCACAAGCAGCATGTGCAATTTGGATCTTGTCATTTACAGAATTTGCCAGAGGCCTATACAATATTCTGACACTGTTCTGCAGCAATCTTGCCAAATGCCATTATCAGACAGAGTGGTTTCTTTTGCTACCCTTTGGATTTACTGTTGCACTTCTCCTCAGGTGGTTTCACCAGATGCCTTTGCAGCTGCCTAAGTTTATCTCTGACCTTGTCGTTCTGTGTGTGTCCTTCACGGCTGTCTGACTGGCAGCCCTCCAGCTGCTGGTGCTATCTAATTGGAAGATGCCAAAGGAGCTCCAGCTGTGATTGAGAGTTTTTTGCCTTTTCTCAACACCCCACCCTCATCCCCTGACAGCCAGTGAACCTTTTCCACAGTGCTCACACAGTGATCGAGACACCCCCCTTATTTTCTAGCTTTGTATCTGTCACACTAGCACTTATTCCATGTCTACTAGTTACATGCATAAATACTAATCCGGGAAATAGGAAAAAAAAATCTTTCCAAAAAACATTACATTACACTCATTTAGCAGACGCTTTTATCCAACCCACAACCCTAAGACTGAGAGTCTCATGCTCTACTAAGCTGTCTGAACACAAAACACAAATAATTTAATGGGGACTGCACTATAGCTTGTAAAGACTCATAAGCACTTGGAAGTTGGAGGTTCAAGCTTCAGTACCACATCTTGCACTTCTGCCATCCAAGCATGAAATTTAATTTGTCAATGGATAACTGCTGCCACCTAAAGGTCAGAAAGCTACCCTACAGCATGTATGTACATTTCAGGTTGTACAGACTTGTTTGTTGACTCTGCCACAGCATAAACCAATTCATTATGGATTGAAAACAAAAAAATAAAAAAAGGTCCACAATCCTAACGAATGCCTGCATTTTATTCACTGTCATTTAGAGAAGCAACTTGGAAGTAGCAGGTGAATAAGTTGCATGGTGGTCTCATTCAGTGCAAGACTACTATTCAAGCATGAAATTGAATTTGTTGATGGATAAATTCTGGCACTCAGAGGTCAGAGAGGTATAATATATGTTGACTTGTGGCAATTTTCTAGCTGTATACACATGACTATTGACTCTACAGTATACTTATACTGTATATCAGTATACCAATTCCTGTTTATATACACATATGTATACAGTATATACACTAAAAATGCAGGTCTACAAAAAAGGTCCACTACCCTAACAAATGTATAGATTTTATTCAATCTTGCTATCTACCCAGTACAAAACTTTAGGCACATTGTCAAAAGCAACATTATGTATATACAGTATAATATGTATGTTATAGACTACCCTCGTAGACAGTCCTCCATGGCTTGTAGCTCATGTAGTTCAGGACAGTGAGGGCCACAGTGGAGGCAGAGGAGTCGTCTGACTCTGGGGATGACAGAGAGGGCTGGTCTTGTGGCACCACTGGGAGAAGGACAGGAGAGAGGAGAAAGATACAGAACTGTTATTTTAAGTAATAATATCAGTAGAAATAATGGGACTTATGAGAGTGAAAAGCTATTTGCTTCAGAACCATGAAGGGCAACTTATCTTATCAAACCTAATGTCCTAACTTTCTCTTTACTAGTACAGTTGCACTATATTGTATATATATTTATAGTAAAGCTTTTTTTCATATTAGCAGCTCCAAATCACAGCAAGAGTTTGAAAAATCTGAACTTCAATACCCAAAAATCATATAACGTGATGTCAGTAAATTGCACATGGCATGCTCATCCCAACCTGGATGTTCTGTGATCACAATATACCAATATACTCATCCCTTCCTGTGGGTGGAGTAGTGTCCATACCAGACACCACAATTTCATTTGAGCAAATAGTGCGAAGCTACAGAATCTCAATTAGTGGGAATGTGGCGTTCTTCTCTGACGCAGCCCCACTTTGTGATTTCAGTTGATTAGACAGGTGTATTTTTACATCAAAATCTTGCCTAGTGCAGCTTTTAATATATGAGGCATTGAAGAAAGTATGCCCTGAAATAGTTTATTATGTCACTGTAGACTATCTCTCCATCTGCTTCACTTACCCATTGAAGTGTAGCTGGGCCAGTTTGAAGAGTTGCCGACCCAATTCAATACTCTCTTCTCCATACTGGGAGCTAATGGCTACAACACTACGCTCCAACTGGGAGGCTGCACTATTCCAGTCACCTATAGCAAGAGCAGAGGGTAAAAAGGCAGTAAGAGGACTGCAAAATCCAATGTGTAAGTTCAATCACTCAAGTGGCCATTATTGAGTATTTTCAAAGGTCAAGGTCATGGATTCATTTGCAACACAGTGGTATCTGAGCACTCTGCCATTTCCTGTTTCTTGAATGGCCAAATTGAACAGCTGCGAAAATATCTTGGTGGATGGACACACAAACAGGGGTGTATTAGCGACACACCACACACGCATATACACACATTAGTATTCTCACCCATAGTTGCGTATGATCTGGCCATGGCATCTGCCAACTCCCCCTGTAGTCGATGGGTCTCTGTGAGTATCAATCCGGGTTGAGACATTGTCCTTTCCAACAGCCTGAGGGCCTCATCTGAGGGGAAGGAGAGCATACAAATAACATGAAGATGTTCCAGAGAACTTCCAAAGAGAAGAAAATGATACATTACTGTATCGGCATATTGTGGTGTCTGATACAAAGATTAACTCTCACAGCCACCTGGTTTGTCTCTCTCCATGAGGTCCAAAGCCTTGTCAAGGTGGTCCCTGACCTCCTGTAATCTGCGGCTCACTTCAGAGTAAGACATATGCTGACCACAAGATGACTGCGAACATACGAATCCCGTCTCTGTGTCTTTATTGCATTTCTGAAACTCAGACAAGACGTCTCAAATGAGCTGGATGGGATAGGTAAAGCTGCACAATTGTATAGCAAATAAAAAATAAAAATCATCAATACATGATTCATAATGGTCATCACAATATCTAGCAAAAATGATCATTTTTGCCATAATGGCTGCAGCCCGACTGACAAGTCAAACAATGCTGAAGACTGCAAAACGTAGAATAAAGTTGAATTAGTGAAAGTCAAAGCTACAAGGATAAACAGTAATGAAAACCTACGTTGAGAGGCCATTTGCACTTGCCACACTGGAGTCCAGAGTCATTTGGCCTGCCTCCTATTGCTGGGCCCTGCCAACTGCCCTCTGTTCCCTCCTGCTGCAGTTTGCAAGCCTCACACTTACAGAGGAAATAGTACTGCCCCTGCAGGAGATGCTGGCGTTTACGTGTCGCCATCCTACTGCTGTGAGGACCTGAAGCAGGGCAGGGGTTAGTAATAGCATCATTAGGTACACATCACAAGACAACAGGTTAGAAAATAGCACTGTAGAGGCACATGTAATGACACAAACATTATTTCATGACAGACTGCTGGAGATGCTCAACAACTCTTTCTCTTCTGTGTGTGTAACTGTCTTAAAATGTATGCACCCTAACCAGGGCAGTTTCCCTCAGCACATTTAAAGGTGATTTGGATTCTAACAAGGACAGACTCCCCATTACTTACCATAGCAATGCAGGATCTCTTGCCCAGGAGTGATAGCTTTGGCTGCCCTGACTGTGACACTGACACCACGGGCAGCACTGTTAAACTCAGTTACATCCTCGCCAAAATCAGCTGACATATCTGGACCGGACGGATCAGCAATGGCTCCAGCACTGAACAGCAGGCTGGTGTTGGGACAGCAGGAGTGATTCAGAAGACTAAGTGTTGGGAATATTGCTGTGGCAATGCGGATTTCCTGGTTGGATTGCACCACTGAGTCCGATGCACCTGTGGGACACAGGAGGGGTCAGAAGGTAAAGTTCATTATGGCGCCCAGGAATCTTCACAGCCTGTGACACAAGAATTAGTAAATACTACTCACTTTGTTATAGTATGTTATGTATAACATTTATCAAGGCCAAAATTCAGTGGTATCCCCCTTTAAGGTGAGTTAGTGAGTCACCTGTGTCTTGGAGTGTAGTAACTGCCTGTGCGTTACACCTCATCTGCAGCATGTGCCTCAGAACTGCACTTCCCAGCAGCCATAGCTCCCGGCTCCAATCTGCAGTTTCCCCCTCATCATCTGGGTTGTGTGATTGGCTGTTTGTCCCTGAGGATCCACTGAGGTCCCAAGACACAGGTAGAGGCCCTGCCCTGCTAAGCTTAAGATAGAGTGTTGCTACAGTAATTGCACACAGGAAGCGCAGACTGGGGCTGTGGCGATTCAAGTGGTGCAGTAAGTGGTAGATGCTGAGGTATGAGTCACCATAGTACAAGGCTGAAGGTTCAGCTTTGTTTGCATGAAAGGAGTTACTGGAAACAGAGTGATTATTTAAACAGCTTGGACCGGACACTGTGATTGGTGCAGGATCACTGTCCTTGTCTCTAATGGTCTCCCTGGCAATTTGGACATTTTTTAATCCCGCTTTTAGTGTCACTCTCAGAGCCAGTTGTGACACCACACCCATCATCATCAGATCTGCTCCAAGTGGACACTCCCAGCGGTGATGTTCTTCCCAGGCCTCTTGCTGGCAACCACTTGAGCAGTAACGGCTGTAACTACACCCCTTACATGGCACAGGACACATTGTCTCACTCAAACACCTATGACAGCGCCGGTCCTCTGTGCCAAACAGTACTCCTTTCTCAGTCTTGTCACGTTTTTCCCTCCCTTTCACTTCCTCCATCCCTGGGATGAGGACACAGCTGTATGGCCTGTCTTTCAGGATCACCTCCCCAGCTGCTATTCTCTCTGTAACCACCAGGTGTCGACCTTTCTCCGGGCTAAAGCAGACTGCTACTTGAGGAGAGACACAGCACTTTGGATCAGTGCCTTTATGAATGTACATTTTGGGAGGATTTACATTTGGTCTTTCCGCTCTTTCTGGTCCTTTCTGGTCCTTTGAGACAGGTTGGTGATGATCCAGTTTTCCCTTTTGACCCACAGAGAGGTGGCTGAGGCATTGTGTGCGGCGGTCCTGTAGTTTGTATAGCAGATGAGAGGGGTAGCCATGCTTCAGGGCCCTGGCAATGTCATCAAGGGATTCCTGAAGAGAATAGAAATACTACATGTGTGAATCACTAAGAAAGCTTAGCCTGCGAGCAAGAGATAAAGAAGCTGGAGGTTTTAGCGATCTATCAAAGTCAACATTTTGGCTACCAACTGTCATGGCAAGTCCAGGATTGAGTATGGATCGTCAACGCCTCCTGACCCAACCAGGAGACCTTCTGACCCGTCATCATTTGAGAAGACTAAGGAAGGAATACGACTGTTTGTGTAGAAAGAAACAATGTTGTGAAGAGCACATCTGCAGCTTAGATGGTACAACAGAGTGCTTGCACTCTGCTAGACAGTGTTGTGGGTGGGCATACGTTAGCGGGGCTATTATAACATCGGACTCTGTCTATCTTGGCAAGTATTGTAATTTTTTTTTGAGTGTAGCCTTTCCCTTAAACTGCCTTGTCTACTTCAGTTATTGATTTCCTACATTTCCCAGAATGACTTTTGACACCACCAGAGAACAGGCATAAACTTGTTACATTCAGCTGTGGGTTATGCATGTAGATTGCGATAGAGTGTTGGCATCATGCCATCCGTGTTTGACCAGTTACCAGCAGGAATAAGTATAAATAAATAACAACAAAATGCAAGGTACAATGCCAATAGCTGTTTCTTAATAGTGTCAAAGTGTTTAAGAGTGGATTTTTCTTTAAATGAGTTAGAAAAAGTTGATTTAATAAGCAAAAAGGATGGTCAGAGGTCTCCACTTCCAGAGGTCTCCACTTCCAGAAGTCCCTAATCATCGGATTGGTCCACTAAAGAATAGGTGAGCCCTTCTCACTGGCCTTACAATTATAGGGGAATAGGTATCCTCTTGGCGGCGGCCCCTCGCTGACTGTGTTTCCCACAAGGGTCAGGCTCTCTGTCGTCTGTAGTACTGGACGGACAGATTGGGGTTACAGCTAAATGGGGTGAAAAGAGTGTCTGTCCTCCACTCAGATAAGGGTCGTGTGTACTCCCAGGCTCACTCCAGACTGGCTCCTAAATGTCAACAGTAGATGTGAAGTGGCCGCTGTGTTAGGTGAACAAGGCTTGGAAAAAAGGCTTGACTCTCCATTTTATTTTCTAATCTAACTGATCAGATTGTTTTCCATATATGCTGAGACATCATTAAATTGTAGACACAATTTAATTCAGCCATTTATATATGATGACATGAAACTCATTTGTTGTGTGTACTTTATATGCAAGCATGCAAAGGTGTGCCCGTGAATTAATACATCATTATCATATCGTTATCCCCTCCAGGACTGCTGCAGCCAAGTGTTGCACACATCTACAGGCTCAATATCAATCAAGAGATATAGAGCAGCAATGCAACACTGGTTAAAGCAACTTTTAATGATGCTAAATGTACCATCTCATCACCGTTGTCATATCTGTTGAAATTAGTTTCTGAAAGTATGTCCACAGGTGTCTCACCTGGTAGAGCTGCAGATGGTAGAGGGCTGCAGAGCGGTTGGCGTAGCACAGAGGCAGCTGCTCTGAACTCTGGGGAGCAAAACACACACCCTGTCGTACAGGAGAGTGGAGACAGAGAGAGAAGCGAGTGTTGATGCATATGGAGTAGGACTGGGATGTATGACATATCAAAAGGTACACCGTTATGGGTTCACATAAATATATGTCTGGCCCGGACAGCTCAGTCAGTAGCGCATGAGACTCTCAGGGTTGTGGGTTTGATCCCCACATAGTGTCAAGTACCTTCGTACGTCACTTTGGATAAAAGCGTCTGCTAAATGACTGTAACGTATATGCATTTTTGCACTACTGTTGTCAACTATATGTAACCCATTTCTATATACAGTAACATTTGAACCTGTGTGTGGCTATAATATAATATCAGATTATGGCTATAACTTGTTACAATTCAATTTCAGTTATATGATGAATAAGGTTACTTTACAGTTACTTTTTTGTAATGTGTTACATTAATGTTTTTCAATATACTGTTTAGCCCTCTCCTAGTGACCCCATCAACAATTACACACAAAAAATCAAACAACTGGAGAGATGCAAAGTGGAAGTAACTCATCAACTGAAACAGGCATACATGTGCCTGCACTTGATTCACCTGCTACACAGTTCAAATCACAGATAAATGAAGAGCTTAGCAATTTGAATGGAGCGATTGAGTCATTAGCATTAAATGCTGGCCTGTAGTGGGTTGGTTTTGCCGTCATCTGGCTGAGAGCCTTAACTGGTTTGGAACAAAAACTGTTTACCTCACCTGTGAATAGTGCAGGGCAGCTGCATTGTAGTCTCTGGTCTTGAAGCTGGAGTTACCACTTTCCCTGCATCTGGCCGCTTGCTCGGTGTCCTTCTGTACAGGGTGTCCCTTGGAGATGCCCTGCAGAAAATCCAGATCCTCTTGGCTGGAAAACAGAAAACAGAATCATTCACTAGTAGCTTCATCTGCTAAGATACCGATGCACAGAACATGTTTTATTGAATTTTGAAGACGCCAACCCAAAACATTCAACTCAAGATAGATTTTCTTGTATTTTGTCCATACTTTGATCCATTGTACCAAACATGACATGAGCCAGGAAGAAGATGGGTCCAAACAGTCCAGGATCAGCTAAAAGGGTTTTTTTCTCAAATGGCTGATAATAATAGTAAGTTTAAAACAGTTTCCAATGGCCCTATGAAATGGAGGCTGACTGATCGTGTCAGTGATTGCATAGTTACTCTAAAACCATGTGCACCGAGTCATAACGTTACACACTCACGTTGTCTGAGTTAGGGCACACTTGAACACATCATCTATTCCGAGCAGGGACGTAAAATACTCTTTTAGCTCGGGATCGAGTATCGTCCATTTCTGTGCAACGTGATCTTGCCACTGAAAGCATGGAAGATCCATCATGACTTCATCAGCAGCTGTTAGGCATTTGTTTTGAACAACTATTGAGACGTGTGTCTTCGGCAAAGGCCAGTTCGTAGTCAGAGGACCATAGTGTCAAGTCAGTCAGAATAGAAAGTAGAATTTCCGGTAACCTTCAAAATAAAGACCCGTGACGAACTTTTCTTTTTGGAGTAATACAATGCAAAGAAGTGAAAATTAAAAATATATATATTTTTAAAGAGGAATGCGTAGTAAATCAATATACAAATGCATTTTTTGCAAAAATATCCTTTTCACAATATGCTCCTATGCCAGATATATGCCTATGAGACTATGGATATAGTGCCATCAAGGGTGAAAGTAACAAATTAGATTTCCTCTTGCTGCTGTAATTGAGTAGCTTTTGGCATATTTGTACTGAAGATTACAACTTTTGTAGGGTCTTCATAAGGCACACACCAGAAACAAAATAAGGAAAAGTCTGTGAATGTCATAATATCCAAATGATGTGCACAGGCCTTTTCCTTGGACTTGGCCTGTTTAGATTTATTGTTCTGAAAACACTGTTTCAGTATGTTGGTGAAGGAAAGCGGGATGTTCTATTCTGAAACCACTAACATGTCCCTAAATTGTTGTTGTTCATGCTTTACTTCATGCTTTTTATTTTTTGTAATTATAGTAAAAGAACCTAGTTCAAATCCTGTGTCTGCTCACCCTTTTTGTATTACATGAGAAACATCATATGTAATAATCTGTTTCTTTTAAGTAGCTCGCTAAGTTTTTCATTTCACTACACATCCTGTATGTGTATGTGTCAAATAAAGTTCTTGAATCTTGAAGTTTACTCTGAATAAACTTTAAATTAGATGCTTTTTACTTTTTCTTAAGTAGATTTTTACAACAGTAATTTTACTTCTACTCAAGTAAAATACAAGCAAGTAATATCAATTCTATTTGAGTAGGATTTTATTCCAACCGTGTCTGCCATATCACCCAAGTTAAGTGCGTTTATATTTTGAAGGAAAAATCGCCTAACTTCCGGCCTAGTTTTGTTTGGCTTGATGCAGCTCTCGCAGGCAGTCCGGAAGTATCGCTGAGATCGGTTGTCTCGCGAGAACTACTGACTAGAACTACATCGCAGAAGAAAAATAAACGTACCGATAATCGGATAGCAGTCTGAAGAATTTTATCCGAGAGAACATGAGTATAAAACTTACCGAGGGGGCAATTGAAGTAGGCATCAACAACAAAATGACTGCATTAATAAAAAGTTTAAAGTTTTTTTTAATTTTGCCTGGCTAGATGTCTGGAGGTTGCTATGCAGCAATGTAGTAGCTTCATTTGCTGTGGGCAGACAGTTTATTAACTTAATATTAGTTTTATCAACAGTAGCATTAAACACTAGTTTACAACCGTACAGCTTCATCTGCTGTATCAACAGAAGCAACAACCGGAAGTGTGTGAGGCACTGCTGTTATTAGTGTTATAGCCATGTTACTGTGATGATAACAGCAGTGGTTACTCACATTATTGAAATATCAGTGCAGAGAATAGATTGACGTACTGTGAGATTAGTATAAAAAAAGTCTGGCTATCCAGGTCATTGATGGAAACAAGTAACAACAGTTAGTGAGGCTATTCTGTTGTATTCTAGTCTATTCTAGTCGAGTCCAATCTGTTTTCCTTTCTTTTTTATTCACTAAATTTGACCTGCTATGGGTGGTATGAAATAATCCCATTGTCAATTTAATGTTACACTATGATATTACATTTGCAACATGAGGCCAGGCCTCATCCTGTCCTGCGCTTTACACCAACATGTAATAACATTGCATTTTATTGTCTAGGCCCTGTCCAATGGCTCGGAGGTGACTAGTCCTGTGCTTCAGCTGCTGGTGAGTGTTCATAAGGATCCCACCACATTCAGCAAACAGCTGGCTTTATTATACATATGTTTGGGAATCACTTTTACTAGTTCTCACTTAAAATGATACCTTACACAATGCTGTAGGAAATTCTTAGTCCTAGAACTTGAATAATTCAGCGTGGTAAAAGAGAATTCCCCTACAGGGATCAATAAAATATCACGTTATTATATACATTTGTAGTATTAAATCCTCTATCTTTTTCTTCTGCTGTTTTAACCACATACTCCTTCCTGCTGTGTTTGTCAGAACATCCGTCAGATCACTAGTAGCTCGGGTCCATCCAGGTTCCGGCTCATGTTGAGTGATGGCCTGCACTTCCTGTCCTGTGAGTATCCTCCTCTTTCGCGTTCATACTGTTGGTTTGGCTCATACAGATACACATGGGCCATCTGGGCTCTTGCAGGGTACATCTAACTCATCAGTGAAGCTCACAGTCTTGATGTTACAAAATAATTGCTGTTTGGATGATAATCTAGGCCCAGGGCACAAATGTTTACCCAGCTAGTGTTTTATTTTTGGTTCTCTGTATCAATAGTAAGCTAATTTGTGAGATAATACCTAAAGGATGTCTGTTCTCTGTTTGTATATTTATGTATTTGTTGGCGTGTCTAGCCTTCATGCTGGCCACCCAGTTAAACAGCCTGCTAGAGGAGAATCTCCTGGTACCTCACTGTGTGTGTATGCTGAAGAAGACCATCACCAACACACTGTCAGATGGCAGGTATGGTTGGTTGGTTTCTCTCTCTGCCTCTCTTCTTCCCTCCCGTCCTTCCTTCTTCCCTTCCCTCTGTTTGATGCATGTGCTCCTCTTTATCTTCTTCTACGCGTGTTCCAGACGTGTGGTGATTGTGCTGGACGTGGAGGTAATGAAGTCCGCCGAGGAAATTGGAGGGAAGATTGGAAGTCCCACTCCATGTCATTCAGATGGTAAGATTCTATTAAAAACAGGCCTCTGCAAAGCTAGAAACAATAATACACAGCCTCTACAGGTTTGTTTGTTTGTTTGTTCAACTTGCAGGTAAAACTGCATCTCCCCAGAAGCCTGCTGCAACTACTTCGATCCCAGCATCGCCTCCATCTGCCACAGTCCCTGGACCCTCACAGAACTACAGCAGAGGTGAGCGATGTGATGCAATGTATATTTTCATAGACAGTTTAATGCTATATATAATAATGTAATAATGTAATGTTCATGTCCTCTCCATCGCTGCACGAGTGCTGGATGATGTAAGAATTTTGGTGATTACTACGCTAAAATTTGCCATGATGATCATTTTTTAAATTCTTTTTATTCTTTTATTCTTGATATTTTATTGTATCAGTTTCCCTCAACGTAGTTCAATGCAACATAATCATCCAAACAAGTGTCACAAATATGCTTGCATGTTGTTGATCAGCCAGTTATGTGGCAGAACAGAAATATCTCATCATGTTGTTGACGTGCACACCCACTCTTGGCAGCATTAACCAAGATGGGACGTAACCAAGTCTGAGTATTTTGCAAAGAACAGGTGATGCATTCTGAACATTTTTTAATGCTTTCTGAACACATTCTACCTGAAGTTGATCCAATTTTTGATTGCTTTGTTTAAAATTAATGGGATTCAACACGACAGATCCAGTGCACCTCCCTCTTCCCCCCCTACTCTCTCTCCCAACTTGTGCTGTGCGTGTGGAACAGCAAACTCCACAGTTTCTCAGAGAGACCAAAACAAAACCAGACTTTTCTCTAGCCACTAGTCAGAGAACCATGCTTCAGCACTTTAGCTTATCTCTCTCAAAAAAGGCTCTTATTGAGTTCTGTAATGAAATTATAGATAGTAGGAAGAATATACAATCTTGTGCTTTTCCCTATTTAAGTGAGCAGGGTGAGGATGAATGAGATTAACTACAACACGACAGTATCCCATGCAGCTATCAGGGCAAGTCGGATATTATTGGTACTATATTTTTCAAACCTACAGCACTCATAGAATACTAATAGTAGGTCAAACATATGTACATATTGTCCCAAGCCACTGTGAGTAAGGCAGAGATGTCTAAATTAATGCTTTTCAAATACAACAAGCATGATGCACCCAGACCCCTGAAGCCTTCTGTGCAGGAATATTACATTATATTAGATTTCATATAGCCTAAAATAAAGGAGTCTTCATTTCTTCATCATCTACGGTTGACTTTACTGACTGTAGTCTGGCAGCCCATACAGTAGATAATGATAATGATAATATGAGTTTCCAATTTAAGTATTAAAAAGGTAGGTTATCGGTTGACCTTAATGTTAGATTGTCTGTCTGGCATTGCTTTGTTTTGAATTTAAGACCATGTTGGGCCATTTTACATTTCAGTTCTTGTCTATATTTAAAAAAAATAACAAACCCTCTGGTTTATTTGGGGTTGAATCCTTAAAGTAACATCCCTCAAACCTTAAGCAGCTTTTTTTTTCCATTAATCAATATGAAAAATCATTGTGACATTTTTGCCCTCGTGTTGCACAGTGGTAGTAATGTTACTTTTAGAATAAGAGTAACTAAATAGATGTTGTTGATTAATCTTGTAAACCTGATCTCTTTGTTGACAAAACATCATGTCACCAACAGAGGGAGCCATATACCCTTCTAGGGAAAGGGTACTGTCAAATAATTTGTAGTCCCCTCACTGGTTTCCTCCTTAATACCATTCAGCTGTAGCGATAGCTCTGGACCAACACAGTCTTTGTTTTTCAGTTTTCTCTCTTTCTCCATACTACACATAAACCAGTCACATGGGCTAACAAATAAATCCTGGTTTTTATTCCTTTGATATTGCTAAATTATGATATTCATAAGGTTTTTATTCATAAGGTTGTGTGGTCTGAGAATGATCCAGAGAACCAGGTGAAACTGGAATTGGTTATTGGTCAGTCAAAATATATCTGCAGCAAATGATAAAGTAATGGGAGTCAGGGGTAATTATTTAAACAGACTGCACAATTTCTTCAGCTCATGTGCCATTTTTTATTTTTTTTGCATATCACATTGTGCACCTCTGTCATATTTACTGCAGCTAGTGGGGCAGGAAACTATCTCTTTGCCCACTGGCTAGAGAGGCTGGTGGAGTCCATAACTCACCAGCCCCTTCCACTGTTTTACCACCCAACTAGAGTTTTATAACAGAATAGGACCTCCAAATGATGGCTGGTGCCCTGCCAAAGTGGCTGGTACCATGTATCATGCCTAAAGTAGCCCGTGCTTTATTGGATCTTTTTTATTAGCTTTGTCTTTGTTTCAGTCCGTTGTTTTATACACTAGACTGCTTTCAAGATAGACATTGATTTTGTTACGTGGCAGGAACATACTCAATAGTCCTCTGTGGAGGATGTAGGCATGTGGGAGGATAATTGTGTGGGGTATATTGTGTGTGGTTGTGCGTGTGTGTGTGAATGAGGGAGGGGACAGATGGTTCCTTCAGTTGATGGTTTCATAAATATTGTGTTGTGAGTTGAATCCCCTCAGTTAAAGAGCGAGAGAGTCACTAATTTGACTCAGCAAAGATGAAGCTCTGCATTAAGTAGCTCCTCAGACTTCTTCCTCATTACATCCTTTGATCCATGTTACCTTAGAGATCCCTCCAGATACCAATAACCTGCTGCTCTCTTTAATTGTTCTGCCGAGGAAATGGTCCTGCACTCGTCTTCAGGACAGAAAATTAGCTTTTGCTTAAGGCACAGGTAAAAGCATTGAATACTTCTATACTACTATATTTGTATATTAATATATTTGTATATAAAAGTCATTTTTAGTGAGTTGATAAAGTTGTGTACATTCTCTCATAAGATAAATGCTACAAATACGGTATTTCTGATGCCACTGAAAAGACCCGGTTCAAGCCCCTGTGATTCTATCCTGCTGAAGTGTCCTTGAGCAAGACACTGAATCACTACCAGCTCCAGGGGTGCTGTTCTGTAGCTGACCCTGTAATCTGACCTCCCTCCGAGGGAAGGGGAAAGAGAATATTCCCCGCCTGGCATCAATAGAGTATCACAAAAACAAGAAGAATTATTATGTCAAAGGTTTTGAGCATTGAATACAGGGAGCCTGCAGGTCCTGAAAAAAATCTAAAAAATGCCTGTCATCTAAACTCATGGCCTTAAATGCTCTTCAACACAGTTAAATATAGCATTTTAAGTCTTAATCTCTAATTTAGTTTTAGAGATCTTAAAAATTTAGTGGTTTCTTGATGTGCTGTTCTCCATTGAGAAATGAGTGCAATCATGCAGACCATAAAACCACGAAAAGTCTTAAATTTAAGTTGATTAAACTTCTAGACGCTATTATTTGAGCATTCCTTGAATGTTACCTCCAACAAGATAATCACAAGCTGTGCAAAAAAAAATTATTATTTAATCAAAACATTTCATAATCTCAACTAAACATTCTGACATGTTTCACAATGTTTCATTAATGTTTCAAAGTGTTTTCACACTTTTTCATTAGGTGTCATTAGCTGTATAGTCACTCTGAGGGATCTATATTCACATTCAAGTATCCATCAACAGCTATCATTCAGAGACATTACCTCTAAATGCTTTTGCAGACGATATCTAAATTCTAAAAAAGATATCTGCATTTGCTGAAGTGCAGTTAAGAACTATTCATTATTCATCATCACTATCCATTCTCTGCAGGTTTGCTTCCCTACTCTTTGTCCTCCCACTATTATTCTTCTCTCTCTCTCTCTCTCTCTCTCTCTCTCTCTCTCTCTCTC
>CABFOQ010030393.1:5358-64853 GCA_900660455.1 Gephyroberyx darwinii | reverse complement strand
CCCTTGCCAGAGCGAGTCTTTCAGGGCAAGGCCAAGACACCCAGCTCTGAGGGAGACACCCCCGCTCGCAAGAAACGCCGGCGCTGCCGTAGCAGAAAGTATCAGACTGGGGAATATATCATTGAGAAAGACAAGTTGGAAGATGGAGAGCAGCTCGAGGAATCTGACTCCCTGAGACAGGACATTAGAATTGCAGCAGGTACCCAATTTCCATCAACTCCAACATGGTAAAATATATTAAGTAGAAATGCATGAATGAAACGTACGAGAAGAATCACAGCATTATGAGGGTGTGCAAAATTAAAATAAAAAACAGCAGTAGAACATAACGAGACAATGAAAAAAATTGTGAAAATATACAAAACATGAAATGTATTCAGTATGAAATAAGCAAAACGTATAAAAAATAAGATATATGCTATATCTAACAAATGAGAAACTATATGAAGAGAACAAATATGTGAATATGTAGCTTATATACATTGTATATAATTTGTCGTATTCACATTGACACATCTGCAGAAGCCCGTGCACAGAAATGGTCTAGGCCTGCAGACGTGCGTTACAAAACTATTCACCTGAATTGTGTTCAATTTACAGATGTAAATAACGTGTGTAGTAGAGAACATGCAGGTTTGGATATGTGCATTTCTAGCATGTCACTTGTCATCTCCATTTGGTGTTTTTGATAATGTGCAGGAGGCATCTGCATTGTTGTCTGTTGTCATTATCACTACCAGAACATATGTATAAGTGGAGGTCGTATACGTACAGAAATGTGTTCAGAGATATGTACTCATATGGAGAGAATGTACAGACAAAAGTATGTACAGATCAGAAATTGTGCAAGCTGATGTATAGATCATAGGAATGCAAAAAGCATTCCACAATAGTTCCCAGAGACAGAGCAGTGCAGGTGCCCTGCTCAGCACCCTCCAGGTTGGCTGAGGTAAGGACCATTGGGGCAGGAAGCGTTGCACAGTCTGACAGCTGCTGGTGCGCAAGACCACCTAGAACACTCTGTTCAGCTTGGGGGATGATCTAGAGGCTGAGGGGATGGGCAGTGTTGTAGAAGATAGAGTTCAGTTACTAAGATTCTTTGTAAATTTTACTTGTTAATCCTTTTATTTGATGCCACTCAGTGCCGATAACACAACCGTTGAAGCCAATTTGTCATTATAGATTTGCAGACCAGTCGATGTCCGAGTCCCAGTGCCTCCAGCCCAGAGCCTGCTCTGCGGAGACCCTCGTTCACCCGCTCAGGGTCAGTTCGCTACCAGGAGAGCGAGGCCGCTCCAGAGTGTAATGACAAGCCATCAGGGAAGAGGAAGTTCAAAAGCAAGCACTTGTGTGACAGTGATGAGCAGAAGGTAGGATGCTGATTTTGCTTGTAGACCTACAGTGCATTTATCATACATACAGACTATTAGGATATACAGTAGGGACATTGTGCCATGAATAGATTAGCTTACAATGCCCCCTTATGGCTGTAATGATTAATGCCATTTATGTCATTATCCATGATGGCACCTAGTTTTATACAGCACTTTATATAGCCAATTGCCCTGATTTTGTTTTTCTCATTACTCTACAAAATCTGTATTCTAGTTTAAGACCAAACGCAGCAGCTTGGGCAAGCGATGTGCCTCATTCGCTATAGACGATGACAGCACTGATGGAAAGAAACCAGATAGCCTCCCGGCCACTCCAAGGGGCTTTCCATCACCTCCATCCAATAAGAAAAACTCATCGGGAAGGGGCGGTGCTCCAGAGTCGCCACCTAGAAGGCCTATCCCTCCAGAGGTTCGTCGGCTGATTGTCAATAAGAACGCCGGAGAGACCTTGCTACAACGAGCTGCCCGATTGGGCTACCAGGTAACATCCCATCTAATCTATATTAATGCAGACTTAAAGTGGGAATTGGTTAACTTGAGACTGCAAAAAGTAACCAAAATTTAATTTACCATCTTCCAGCACGTTGATGTGGCACAGCTTATCTGTCCTACCTCTGTTTGTTAGGATGTAGTCCTGTATTGCCTTGAGAAGGACATCCGGGAGGTCAATCGCCGTGACAATGCTGGTTACACAGCTCTTCATGAAGCATCTTCTCGAGGCTGGACTCAGATTGTCCAGATGCTGCTGAAACACGGAGCTGACGTCAACTGTAGTGCCCAGGATGGAACAAGGTGAGGCTTCATGTTTGAGAGCAGTGGTTCTCAACCAGGGGGTTTCAAGATGATTTTGGTGTTTCCAATATTTAATGTTTGTTATCTTTGTGATCGATAACAATGTACAAGTTGCCTTGATGTAGTAAACGCCAACATCTGGTAGTCCATGCTAAGAGTTATTTGCAAATAGTATTGGATTCAGGTCTGTTCTAGAGGTATACAATTTCTGACGGATTATGGTGGTTGTCATGTTGTTTCCATAGGCCTCTTCATGATGCGGTGGCAAGTGATAACCTGCCAATAGTGTGGTTGCTGCTCAATCATGGTGCAGACCCCACTCTGGCCACCTACTCTGGACATACACCAGTCAGACTGGCCCATAGCCAAAGCATGAAGACCTTCCTCACAGGTAACATATGATACATTACCTGGTTTATATTGGCCAACTTATCGGTTGAACTAGTCGTGGTGTTTCATGTTGAGATACTGATGACGATTATAGTCTGAGGAAAAATCACAGGTTTTCGTTGTGCTTACCGTTGTTATCATACAGTAATTTATCTTAGCACTAAGAACAAATGAGCATTTTGTGATGATTTGATGGGAGCAATCTTGTGTCAAGGTTGCATTCAAACAGCATACAACCAACATAGATATCACAGCTTTTAAAATGCTTATTGTTAGAAAACCATGGCGTTTTTAAAATGCAGTTAATAGTGACATTGGTTAATCGCTGCATCCCTGGTTTCATCATATCACATTAACCTATCCTACAATGTATCAGCACATGAATAAACGCTGTGCCCTACATATAGTGTAGGTCTACTAACGATGATACCTCATATTGATCAAATGCTACTTCTTTACTACCTTCTGACTTGGGTCAAAATGTCATACAAGACATTTACTTCTTGTGTTCCAGAATATTTCACTGACCTGGAAGGGCGTCGTGAACATGATCCCAGTTTGCCATGGGATTTCTACAGTAGCTCCCTGTTTGGTAAGAAACCTTGCAATGATCCACCACGCTCAGAATTTTTCATTTGAGTTTTTTTGAGGCAGGGCACATTTTTTATTGTAGGTATTTAGCTAATGCTCTTAGTGACCTCTCTATCTATCGATCTGTCTGTCTGTCTAGACAGGAGCAACATTAGGTGCAAATAAGGGATAGAGGGGTGCTTCGTTTGTTGTGATGTGTGAACAGATTTTGAGTTTGTATTTTGCAACAGAATATAGAGAGCGATTCTGCAGTCCTTTTCTGGGGTGGGGATGTCATTTCACCACTGCCCAGGAGGGATATGGGTTTGAGGCTTGTTGGAACAATGGCCAGGTTGCTGCAGGGAAGGGAGAACCAGTCGTAGCAGAGCACAGAGCACAGGGCACTGGCCAGAGTGTAAGTTCTGGGCCAGGGCTTCACCATGGCCTGGGGGTATGGCTTGGACTGGAGGTATGGGGGAGGGGGGGTATACCAGCACCAAGGGTTTGAATTTGATACAAACAGCTGCAGGGAGACAGGCAGAGCAGGATGGTGGTGGCATGGGAGAATTTGGGGTTGAAGAGGAGGAGACTGCAGCGCTCCAGATAAAATGTTGCATGTTGGGTAATTCATGACTACTGTAACACTTTTTAAACCCGCCACTAGGTGGAGAGCATGACGGTATGATGGTTGGTCTGGTTCTTTGGGGGGACATATTTGGGGGAAAATGTTAGTTGACTTCCATTCATTTTGGGTGCTCCTTCACTTTCATTCACTTGTCTGTGGCAGTTACCTCGACTGGTCAGTAGATGGCTCCTGATGTTCGCAATGACCTTTTCCAGTTTAAAAGTTTAACTTTTTATTACAACACAGAGAATAAATTACACAGTTTGCATTACATGATGCATTAATAGACAGTTTCCTCAGTACTCTGATTAATAAATCAGTCTTATTGACTGTGGGGTTTTGCAATCAACACTCGAGGTAAGAAACAGATGCAATGTGGCTGACTGTATGTAAGTGATGTACGGATCATCTTTGACGCACTAAAAACTCTTTATAATAGGCTGTATTGTAGACAAGTAAGATACAGCTTAGTTGTGTTCATTTTATTTTTTTAAATTATTACTTTTACACTTGCTTTTCAAACAGAAAAGTGGAGCAGAGCTGACAACGGGATCCCTAAGTATTCAACCACAGAATCAGAAAACACAAAACAATAAATATACCAGAATGTTCCTCGGTGTTCATGGTGGGCGAAGGACACGGGGCTGAATATGCAGTAGGAATACATTTGCAGATGGAAATGGTGGCCCTGGTTGAGTAACATAAGCTCAATATGAAAATATCTCTCTCGCCTACTTTCTGTCTGTGTCTCCCTCCCTTTGTTTATTGTTTGTTTGTGTGCTTGCTTCTTCCTTTGGGATGTGGGATTGGGAAGTGTGCATGTCCTGTGATATAGCACTTAATTTGATGCTGTTCTTGATTCTTTTGCTGTTCTTCTAGTCATGGATAGGCCTGAGCAGGTTGCCTTGGGTCTTTTGTTGTCAGCTTAGACTAGATGTTGGAAATTATTGGAAGTTGTGAACGTAAAATTGATATACTTGATATACTAAAATGTGAAGCACAGTTGTAACAGAATTTGATTTAATACTTGTCATTACACATTTTAGCAACTTTGAATTATAATCGCGAGTGGCAAATGGAATTCACTGAGACAGACTGCTTCACGATGACAGAAGATTTAAACTGCTTGCATTTTCTGATTCACAAAATTTTATCAGTGTAGGCTGATTTCCAGTAGGCCAGTCACCACTCGGCGCATCCCTAGCAGTGAATGTGAATCATGTATTGTGGTTGGTGTGCCTAGACTGCCCACTAGAGGGTGTCCTAACCACGTGTTGAGAAGCAGCTCATTGGCAGTTCAGGTATGTAGCGAGTTCCTCCGATCCTCTGCTCACCTCAGTGAACCTTTCTTTACAGAGACTGACCAGGAGCCGTGCTGGGACTTCTTGCTCTCTGAGCAGAAGGAAGAGCAGGAGGAGAAGGGAACGGCGAAGGCTGAGATGGACTCTGACAAAGATTGCCTTCTGTTTGAGTTCTCCTCCGAGCCCCTCTTACCCTGCTATCATGTTCAGGTGTCATTAACCCAGGGGTGAGTTGGAAAAGATGAGACGGTGTTGGCAAGAATTATTAGAAAATGAATCATCACACGTAGTCTAAAGCCTTGGACACACCAGACAGAACGAACGGGTAGTGGATGTCAATGTTAATGCACTGGAGTGAACACACCAGCCGTGGCTCTCAGACGTGTAGTGATAGTTTTGGCATTGAGTCTATTTTCTCGGCGCCAGCATACAGATTTCACAGAAATACACCATGGAAATACACCGTAGATGGTCATATTTGAATCACATCACCACAGATGCATATATATTTGATGACCAACAGACTAATGTCTTTACTATTATTGATTAATACATGTGCACTGATGTAAATAAAAACAAAAGAGTGATTGTGGGGTGATGAACGTCAGATCTGCTTGCCAAATTAACTGTGGGTCTGTCACTGAATTATCACTAAAATAAATGAGACTAGAATACTTAGGCTATTATTTAGGTTATTTTAATAGGTACATAAATGGGACATGTAGCCTCCATACATACATAGGCTATTGCACAATCACAAGTCACAACACTGGGTGAAAAAAAAAAACCCTACATACAAACACATACATGTGACTGCCTTAATGCACCAGAGAAGTACAGTGCAGTATATGACCCTCAGCTTGGTTTCTACAAAGACAACAAAGATAAGGCTTGGGATGCGGTTGCCTTGGCTGCTGGAGCACCCAGTAACCTATTATCAGTTATTGTGAAGATGGGCACTTCACTTTTACTCGACTTCCGCTACACATCCGTTCTGCATCAGGTGTGTCCCAGAGCTTACTCAGTGGCTCCCAAAGTGGGGTCCACTACACGGGGACCACTAGGGTTCCTTGATGAGTGGGTTGCGGGGGGGGTACCTAACAAAATGAAGAACAGTTTTAATTTCATTATTTTGTCACTGCTTTGGAGTTAGTACAAAGAGAGAAGTCATATCTAACAATGATAACGGGGGGGGGTTCCTTCAGACAAAATCTTGTAGGGGTCCATGGTGTAATGTGTATCTATTTGGGGGCCCCTGACATGAAAAACTTTGGGAACTCCTGGTCAAAGTTTTGTATCTTTCTTCATTCTCACTTCAGTTTATTTTTTTTGTCTCACCCTCACCTATGGCTAATACCAGATATGTTCCTCTCTCAGCTTTTGCAACTGGTTCTTGCTGACAGATGTCCTTAAGCGCTTGAAGATGTCGGCACGGATATTCCGGGCGCGTTACCCACATTTGGAGGTGGTGAGCTTGGCACGGGCTGAGCTCTGGAGGCAGGTATCAGTCAGCCAGGTGAGCTCAGCTTTGGCAATACCCCACAGAGGCAAGCATAAGGAGGAGGAAATAAAGCAAGAGGATGAAGAGGGGCTCGTGGAGCTGGTGCGGTGTGTGCCAGAGCTCCAGAGACTTCTGGGCTCTTCCATCCACATTCTACAGGAAGAGGAGGAGGAGGACGAGGAGGAGGAGGAGGAGGAGACGCTGGCAAACACAGGGAAGCCACGCAGCCGATAGCCCCTCTTTTGCCACACTTCTCTACTCTGTTGACATTTTGACTGTTGTCCTGTCAAGTTTAGAGTGTGTCAACCTAGTCCTCCCAGCAAGCAGCAGCTTAAAGGAAAACCTTTCCGTCCATTGTAATGAGGGTTATGGGTTTTAGAGTCTAAACTCCAGCTATGGTATTGACATAAGACTCCACCTATGACCTTTTGACCTCAGCAACAAGGTGATTAAGTGGTCACGGCAACACCACCTCAAGGACCGGCACATAGGAGTGATCAATGCTGGAAAGCAGCTTTCAGGTTCCTATCTATAGGTATATTTGATTACCTGAGAACTATTGAGAAAACTTTTTTAATGATTATGTATGTACATGGTAGTGTATATGTATATCTTGCCATCAGGGTTAACACATTTGGTTGTATAAATGTATTCTTGTGGCAAGGGATGGATTACGTTCAGGACCTTTTGTTTTGTTTGTTTGTTCCCGAGGGAAAGCGAATATTTTTCGATGGGAGATAATCCAAGGCTTTTATCTTGGTGAACTCTTGTGTGAAGCTAAGAGGCTTAGGGCCAGCTAACGGAGTCAGGGAGGCCAACCCAGATTTCTCTGTCAACCTGGGAGACCTGGAGACCTGCAGCGGAGAGACCATGGCACATATATTCACCCACCCGCCCAGCTCACAACCTCAAGTCCATTTGTTTCCTCTGTTTTATTTTTCATTCATCATACTCAACAGAACATTACTGAGTGGACATGTAGCTTATGATATCACTTTGCATTTCATTTTTTTTGGTGCACATTTCACAAAGTGTGCCTGGGGTAGCACTTGGCTGCCCCAATCGCCGCTCAGACTATGAAATGATGTGGTTTTTTGGACCTTGAGAATGAGAACTTGTTTACAGAACTGGACCGATGGAAAGTTTCTGCAGTGGTGTTCTCCTCTCCCCAGGTTGCACTCCTCCTGAACCGATACAGAATCCTGTGGATCACGCTCAGAGGAATAGTAGTACCATCTCTGGAGTCCAGAGCCTGCTCCTGTGTTAGAGGAGTTCTCTCAGAGGAGAGCTAGATGCCCTCTTACTGCAGCCACAACTGTCCCCATGGTGTTCCCAGATCCCACCGTGCTTTGTGTTGCGAGTGTTTTATTTACACTGTTTGTTGTGCTTAATTTAATAGTCATTAATATATTTGACCTCTTATGTATCTGACAAAACTATCTATGAAAATTGCTTTGTATGGTTGGTGCTTCATTCATTTTGAAATGTACTTATTAGGATCCCTTTATTCTGAGATTTTTCTCCTTCATTGCAAAACAGTATTTCAAAAAGCAAAAGTACAGTTTTATTGTACTGGTGCTAAGATAGATTTTGTGTTGACAATCAATGAAGTTTTGGTTTGACGTCACAAACTAATAAAAGCTATTTAAGATGAAGAGACTGAAATGTAAAGAAAGTATAGTTTAGTTAAAGAAAATGGGATACAGCGAGACTAAAAGACAGTGTGTGAGACCTGGAGAGAACCTTTTATTTGATTCTTTTATAAGAAATCAAGAAGAATAAAGCATGATTGTGAATCATAGTTTTTACCTCTTCATTTTGTCAATTAGATTATTATTTCACTGAATGAATCCTTTATATTAAATGTTCAAGGGGAAAGTCACCCTATGACGTATTTCACATTATCCCTATGGCCTTGGACATTTAAATGAATTCATATTTGTGATTGTGATTTTTGTTATTACTTTTAAACCCAAGAAGGTTTTATTTCATAGTAATGATGACAGTTCTCAATCAGCAGGAAATACACCTATACCTGGAAAACCAATCATAGCTTTAGATAATCAATTATTTAATTTCAGTAGAGCAGCTCCAGGAATTGGGGCTTGGTGACGCTACAGCTTAGAAACAGAGAACCAGTAGTCTAACCTTGGCAGAGCTTGTTCATTTACAGGACCTCAGCAGCCCAACATAATATGAACTGACATGTAAAAATCTATTTAGGGAGCAATGTTAACCCAAAAGCCACGATAGATAGGCACCAATTAGAATCATTATAGATTATATTGTTGAAGTAACACGTCAAACTTCACTCTGCCAGTAAGGTGTGGTCTGACTTCAATTATGTCCACTAGAGGGAACCAACGACACAGACTCTAAATACTGAGACTGAAAGGAGCCCTCTATTGCCTACATTTTTCTTTTTGTGGATCTGTTGCCTTTGTGCATAAATTCATGAGAGTTGCAATTATCTTTGCAAATAAATACATAGAGTCATACGGAGCACGTTCCCATCATGTAAGAGTCATTATGACTTCTGTTTAGGGTTGTGTAGGTCTGCCTCAGTGAGCAAATGCATGTAAAGATATGCTATCCACATAAAGCTGTCATAGGAATTTACTGAACCTCCTGATGGTTTCCATGGAAAAAAATCAATGATATTTACTTGCTATCCATTATCTATTAGGGTTAAGACTAGAGTGACATTGAATATTGCTTAAAATTGAGAGAAATGCTACAAATCATATTAAGTGATGTGGTTTTCACTTGCCTCGTTGCCCTTGCTGTGAGAAAAGTATACCATGTGAAAGCGTGGCTACAATTAAGGAATACAAATCAAAGATCAGCCAGCGATAAGGATATTTCTCCTGGTGATACCAATACTACAGCTAGAGTTTAGGAGTGCAGCTGAAATATCTGAGCATAAAAATATATGTATGATTTATCTGTGTAAATGTAAAACGCTGAGATGTTGCATTGTGCTGAGATGTGACATACCAAACAGCCCCTCACAGGGCCCCATGGTACAGATGGTCTCAACACTGTAACCTGTGCAATCCCCATGAGGTTACCAGAGTTCACTGTGCCTCAGCCAGGCTTTATCACTCAACAATGATAGCATGTGGCTGCTCCCAGATCCTGTTTCATCCACATTTTGGATTGGTGAACGTTTTTAGTGACTTACAATTGTACATGAAACATGAGTTCTAAAACACATGGAAATACGCAAGTATGAGATCAGTTGCTACTTTAAAGTTTTAAAAGTTCCTAATGGTTTTTATTCTTTGTCAGATCTATTCTTAGTGACTATTATCCAAAGAATCCCAGCCATTGCAAGAAAGCAATCGTATTTCTTTGAGGGTTTAGCGGTTTTGGGAAGTGTGACTGTTGGCCCCGTGGATCAAGCCTCATTACATCATACATGAAATACAGCTTTCAGATCCGCCCCCTCACCAAGCCCCTGCCAAGCCTGGTGCTCATTGGCTGCTGTTGTGGGACAGAGATTTCTGATTGGTTTAAAACGAGGGCAAGTCTCTACAAGACCTACTGACTGACTGACATGGAAAGAGGAAGAGAGGGGAGCTTGGCATTTTTTTGCATTGTTCCAATATAGAGACGTTGCTGACACAAAAGGACAAAAGGAATAGCTACGTTTGGTACAACAGATTATGATACATCCGTGAGCCTGGGTGGGGGGTGGGGTATTCAAGTGACCTCAGTATTTAATTCCCACTTCTAATATTATAGAATGAATGGTACCAAACATTTTTCCATTTGACTCTGTTTGCAAAGGCAAAGCAAATGTTGTATATATATAATGCGTTACAACAAACCTTACATTAAACTAATTTATTACTTTTAAATATAACTTAAGGGAGGTATGCCAACATGCTAATAGAGAGTCTTTTTTTCTGTCTATAGCTATATTATTTCCGTTACGATACAAAAAATAGTTCTTCCAAATGTCCCCCACATTGCTTGCTTTCCTCGGGTTCAATGAGGGCATCTGCCATTGTCTTTGTACCAACCCTTTGGTTGGCTTATATAACAGTCCTCTTTGAAAAAAACCACAAGGGGGAAGTTCTGTTCTCTCAGCTTGCATCTGAAGCTCAGCCTAGATACTTCCTTTTCTCTCAGTTCCTATTGAAAACAACTCAACATATCACTCTGTCAAGTGACCAGAATCTTAAACATGCTAAAGCAGACAGTTTAATATGACTGAAATGTTCTTTGGACTTTGTAGGAATTTGTGATCAGCAAGATTTAGATTAATGTGTTCTCAGCACAGCTAAGACTGTTTGTTGTATGTTGATGGTACTGTGAATCAAATAGATTGACATACATTCTATAGCACTGTCTGAAATATACTTTGTAAGTATGAGTGTTAAAGGTCAGTGTTCAGGAAATTGTTTTCAAATATAATATGGCTCAGGATAAGAAAATTTTCTTCATGATGTTTTGCAAATAAATGTTGTTTAGTTAAAAGGGTATTTATTGAACTTGAAGACTTAAAGGTGTACTATACAATATTTATGTCAAATAGCACCCCTGCAGGCGCAAAGATGAATAGCGAATCTAAATGAAAACAAATACAAAACCTGTCTCCACCCCTTACCCTCAGTCCTCCACCCTGCTTTCCAAACAGAGCTGCATAGACACCCCCTCACTGAGCAAACAAATGCAATCCATTCTCAAATGGTTAAGCACTGTTCGCATTGTGTCACATTGGTCTATGATTATTCTATCATCTCAAGTGTGTGTTTTCACTGGGTGTGTTCTGGGGACAAGCATTCAAGCAAATTCTCAGTTTGTTTACCATCCTATTCTTGATTTGAATTTTACCCAAATATAATCCATAAGCATGTGTATGGAAAATGTACTCTTGAAATTGTGCTTTACTCTAGCAAGCTAGCTAGCTAAGTAGATACAGCCATTTGGATGTGATGGGATAGTTAAACTAGCAAGCTAACATAACTCAGATCTACAGAGGAGCAAGTCAACGTCACTTCCGCACACCTGTGGTTCACTTTTGTCTATTTTAATACATTACTGATCATGTGATACAAGCAAACTACTAACTGTACGGCTCTGATTCTGAAATATGTTCTAGACCAAAGTGATATTTATTCCTCAGCCTGATTTTGTTGGAATTCAATAGGTTGAATTTAAGATTAATCATATTTGCTTTTACCACACTACACTACTTAGCTACTACAACTTTCCATGCTAAGTTAACATGTCAGTGACAATCGCTCATTTGAAGTAGCATGTAGTGTAGAAGTGATGGCAGTCTGGAACAAAATAAGACATCAATGAGCTACTTGCTAGTGTTGCACTTTGGTCTTTGGCTCTAGTGTACACTGTCACCCAGTAGGAAATATTTTGGTACGCTCCGTATGCTGAAGAGAGTTCTATAACTGCACTTATGAGTACTCAGTCTTGTACCTACATTTCTCCCAAAAAGTTACAAAAATGTGTACATATTGTAATTGCTTATGTAACTGTGGATGCCTTTTTTTGTGTTAGGTAACTACATGTATTTGTAACATTAACTACATCAAATCTAAGTCCTTGATTCGTAATTTCTCAGTGACTCCGTTGGCTAACTTTAACCTCAGTTAGCAGACCAACACCTTATAATGTTAGTAGCATCCTGCCACAACAGTGGCGCAAGCAGTGAAATGTTAGCCCTGTTAGCGCTGTATATAATGGAAACATTACAAATTAACTGCACGGCTCCACATTACATCTAGTTAGTAGGGCTAGACTAGTTTATTTCCCCAATAACAAATATTAGATAACATAAACTGTACTTATCTGTCTAGGAGATAAACAGCCAAATTGGCGCCAGTTTTAATTCATCTGGTCTGTCTCAGGTTCTTTCATCTTTCAATAATAGTACCAATGTTTATTCTTGTTTTTTGCCCTTGCTCTATCAAACACAATTTGGGAGGCAAACCAGGGTTTTTCGGTTTTACCACTGGCTCCTCCCCCATTGTGCGCACTATGCACTCATTGTTGGGCAAGGCGGAGCTGGTTGAAGGGTAGGAGGGGCTCCAGTTATAGGGGAGGAGCTTTTTAAAAAAAAAAATACATCAAGCTGAACACAGGGGACATCAACAAACCAAAGGGGGAGTGAATAGATTAGAAGTTCATCCTTCTACCATATCTTTTGTTGGCTAGATTGAAGTGAAAATCTAAACTGCCTTTAAATCCTCTCACAGGCTGAACAGTCACAATATATATAACAGTCGACAACACCGGCTCCACTAATTCAAATAAGGTAAAACTGCTGAATGGTGGCTTTCCAGTTCAAACGCTGCAAACTGGCCTGATTGGAATTATTTCAGTAAATATTTAGTAAGGGGAGCCAATCAAGACTAAATCCAGTTGGGATATGTTGAATTGAATTAGTCTGAAACAGCCTGTAAAGAAGGATAGATTTTTGAAAATGCAATTACTTTAAAATTAACCACTCAAACAAAATGTCTACATATATGATTGTAAATAAAAGAAAATTTGAATTCCTGTAATAGGGCCACTTTAAATGTCTGAGTTAGCTGCCATGATTTCTTGGCTAGCTTTAATAACCAGACATCTAATGGTGTCTAATTTGTTTCTGACTTGATGGGTTCACACCCCCCAGTTCTAAATATAACCCTGGGGAGAATGGTACAGTCATGCATTGCCCTGTCTATTTTGTAATGGCCTGACCTTGACCAGACACTTCAGTTCAGTTCACAGTCAGATTGCACGTGCCCGACAGACCTCTGCCATCTAGACCTATTTATGAAATTAAAATTGAGACACTTTGCGCTTTGTATTTGTAGCTACATGAAGGCTGAACGTATTATCCAAATACTGCCTGAAAGTCTAAAATTGTTTTTTTCCTCATATCACCACTGGAGTCATGATGAGTTCATTCCAGGCCACAAAAATACTTGATAAACCCAAGGACCTCACTTTGAAAGATAAAGATTAGGCTACATGAGGCAAATAAGCATTCTGTTTTGTGTAATGTGATCAGTGTGTTTTTAGTAGATTGCATAGTTTTCCAATGGCTCCACTGACAATACAGGCCTTGTGTAAGTCACTGTGGACTTTCCTAGTGAATACACACACACATGCACACACACATGCACACTGTGTTTCCCCCTGGCTGTGTCACCAAGAACAGAGGATTTCAGCATCAAGGAATGAGTGACTGTTATCACGTACCTACCTGACAATTAGAGTAAACTGATAACTAGAGGGAAACAGTGGCATTTCTGTTTAAGAGTATGGTTCACAGAGATAACCTTTACATCATAGAAACATGATAGAAATATACAAGACCTTCCACATTTTGTTTGAACATGCACAATTTTCATGATTCCATGATTTTTTCTTGTGTGGCTTTTGACAGACTTGTAGCACATTTGAGCACAATTGCAGTGACAGACAGAACGTTGCTTTGACCTATATAAATGGCACAGGATGGGCTAGGTTTAGACAATACAAGAAGCATGTGTAAGCAGAATACAAGGCTGGGCTGAGGGGATTGTTCGCTCTGAGCGACAGTCTGTGTCAGGCTGTAAGCAGCTCCAGCTGGACTCCACGCCCACTTGCCTCTTACATAACCTCTTACATTCCACCCCTATATGTTCTGCACAGAGCAGGCATACTGATCATGTTGGCATCGTTTTCAGCAATGATGGCTACTTTTCCTTCGGGGCTGTATGAGTAACACAGTAGGTCGATGTTTTTATTGCAAAGATCTAGACAGATCTGAACCTATGCTCTGACTGAATTCAGCAGATTCCACCATGTAAGAGGACTTAAGGTTTACCACCAAGGAAGACCTCTGATGTTATTTGTTTTGGCCTGAACACCAGGCAACTTGATTCATTTACTAACCACACAAGCACTTACATACATGCCCTTACAAGAGGATTGTATAGTCCAGACCATGTCCTGTCAAAAAGTAGACAGAAAAGGAAAGAGGAGGCTGGCCCTGTGCTGAAGGAGCTCAGTGGGAAAGTATCTGCCTAAAAGAGAACATAGTGTTCCCGGCTTCACAGCTGCGTCCAAGGCTGCCAAGACAAAAGAGTAATGGCTGATCTGAAGCTAAATGAGGAGACAGACACTTGCTTTTTTATACTGATGGAGCTAATGACAATATGGTAGCTGCCAATATCATATTGTCATATTACTTTGTATGTGAAAAAAGAAAATGTAAAATTGTAAAACATTAGTTAGTTAAAATGTTCCTATCCAAAATTCACAGAATTCAGCGTAAACAAGAACAGGGCCTATTTTGTTTACGGTACTCTAGAGTGTATGTGGAAATCCGTTCAGGAATGTGATCTGTACGTTGGTGCAGAATCTTGCTGTGGCGCAGATCAAAAATCGCAAAAGAAAAACTAATACAATTTTTGTGAAGGTTTGGTTGACCTACAACAATATAGTGGCTGTGCAATAATGGACATGGCAAAGATTAAAGTGGAGTATTCACCAGTCTTTCCTGAAACAATACAGAGATTATAAATACCTTCGAGTTAGGGAATTTCTACCATATTCTGGCAAATGCTTCAATTAATTTGCTGACAATATTACTTCATGGGCCTTTTAGTATTGACCTAGGACACACTCCTTGAGCTATGGGGATAAAACTTGCAGAAATTACTTTTTGAAAAAGACTATTCTCTTCAAGGCGCAGCAGCACTTTTGTGGCTCCAGATTGGCTCCAGAGATGCTCAATTCACAGAATTGCTAATGACTTGATAGAGCACGCTGGCTCTCATTACGTCTGCAGCACAGGGCAGCGTATTGTACGTCTAAGTCATGCACAGTGATGTGGGTTTCACCCACTCATGAGTTTGCGTAATGGTAATGTCATGCAAAGGCAACTACAGGCATGCAGGCAGTATACATTACATAACAAAACACCTAACTTCTTCCAATTATAAATAATCCCAGTTTAGAACGTTTTTTTCCCCTGTTAACTTTATAATCAATTTAAATCTACATTAGAAATGTCGTTGTATATGGTCACTTAGGTTTAGCAAAAACTCCTCTTAGAACTATTCACATTCACTTCAAACAATGGCATTGAGATATGTACTTATTCCTTTTGTCTGATTCACAGCTTGCTAACTTAAAGGTTCAATGAAACGTGCCTGGACATAAAAGCAAAGAACACAGTCAACAGATCCTGGTGTTTACTCTGGGAGCAGTGCTGTTGCCATAGTAAGGTGCAGGTTAACCAGGGTGGGCAACTGATAAAATAAAATAGATTATAGGTGTGGCAACCAGGAATATCTAACGGTCGATACAGTTGCAGAACTAAAAAGATATGGGCTTTTTTTTTAGGATCAACACTTAGATATCGCCCTTCAACACTTGTCCAGGTTGATTGGACCAACCTCATAAAGATAATAATCTCTGGCCTCTCTGGATGGCTGTCTGGTGCTCTGCCCGTGTCAGCTGAAATTATTATAGCCATTGAGCAACCCCTCAGCAGACAGTGCTGGTGAGGTCAAGCGGGCATTGCCGGGGAAGTTGGCTGAGAAGGGAGGGTAGACATATATCATTCTCTGCCAAGTCTTGTCTCTGTGATCACGCAGTCTTATGCTGGCCAGCGGCGTGGGACACAGACCTGCCAACCACTGAGACCCATGAGATGCCTTTCAACACCAAATGTCTCCTATGTCCCCAGCTCCGTGCTCTCACTGCCTCTTGGTCACATTGCATCGCATCTGTAACCCCTTATGAAACACTCACTGTAGCCCCTTACCACAATGATGGCCCCGATGACGCTACCACAGACATCTAATCAATTGTTTACTTGGCTATGATCATCTTTATTACTTGGAGGGCTGATTTTATAATAGTCGTGCTTGACACAGCTGTGATCAACCAAATTACAGTAGATTTCTACAGTCATAAATTGGGCATGACATGTTTTATTATGTAATCCAGACAGTGGACTTTGATGCATTACATTCACTGTCCCAACTGCTGAGCATGGTGAAATCTGGAACCATCTCAAATCTGAAATGCAGTGAGTGGTTGCAGCCTTTTGCTATCAGAGTTCACAAGACATGAACGTGACTTGTGCATGGTAGGAAGGGTTGCTTAGGGTAGTTGTTTAGTCATATCTGTATTATATTACAGTGAATATCAATGTCATGGGTCAAGGCCTTTGATATTTGGTTGGATGCAATGGAAAATTCTCCCTAGAAATGTATTCTCATACACATCCTAGGCAATTTCTAAAGCCAAAATTGAAATTAATTAATGATTTTTGGTTTTAAAATAGAAACGCTATTTCTATTCATACTAACTGTCTGGCCAGCTGTCATCTGAACTGTGTGGTTGACCCAGTTCACTTGAATGGACAGAAGAAATGACCAACACAGCCATTTTGATTTGCTGCCATTTCTATGGTCCATTTTGAGTGAAAATAGTGGAAGCAGCCTTGCACCAGAAGGCTCATGCAATACCTGGCCCTTTTATGCAAGCTCCCAGTCCCAACATGCTCACTGTTGGATCAGAGGAGCATCAGCAGTCTGGTTCTTTTTCCCTGCATAACCATCTCTGCCCTCCACTCTTTCTGGATGCCCTTCACTACACTACAATCTCTTAATCACTGCTGTGCCTTTGAGAGAGGAAAAAAAACCTTTGTTACCGGATTGGCTGCTCTTGGTGGAGCTGTTGCTAAGGGGAGGGTTTCAGATGGTGATGGATAGATGTGGCAGCTGGTGAGGGGAACTACTTTGAGTAATAAGTGTATGCATGTTCTTTTCAGTTATATAGTATAGCCAACATGTTGAATTTGTCATGTAATTACAATTTTTGTATGTATTGTCATTGCAATCTGTGATTGATAATTGATAACCTCAACATCTCTTGAAAATACTTCAGAGGTTTTAGAAATCGTGCTCTCTATGGCCTTTTATTCCTCCCCTTTAAAAAAAAAAGTAAAAACAGCAATCCAATCAACTTGACTTTGGATATCACTGTCATGTCAGCTATGTGGATTTTCTGTTAACCTATAAGCAGGGGCCACCTCACTGTTGGGGAAAGGGAAATGTGATACAGGATAATATACCTTCCAGTCATTTGCTTTTGACAGAATAAATTAAAAAGCATGTTCCTTGACCAGAAGGCCATTCATTTACAGCATTTAGCAAAAACCAAATAAATGACAAGTATGGAATTGCAACACTCCAGATCAAGAGTCAATGTTCTTGAAAATGCCAATGCTTTTATAATTGCAATTAAGGCAAATTGAATGAACTGCAAGATATTGCAGTGTAGCCGAGTGCAGTAAAACATGATTTGCTATATTTCTATTCCAACAATGGCATCATAAGCTTACCAATTTGCACAGCTAATCAGCACATGCAGTCATTTGCACAAATGGAAATAAAGAGTACAGCATGACCCTTTAACCCCACGGCCATTTTCTCACTCAGGTAAATCCTTGCCCGTTAAGACACTACTTAAAGCCTCAACATTACATAAGAGCTGTCCTACATTTAACAATAAGACCATGTAATGAGTAAAGTAGCCAAGTAAGTACTCATACTGGTCATGGCACGTCAAAATGAGTCACCATACAGTACTTTTCCCCAGCTGCAAGACATTGCACTTCTCCAAATCCCCTACTGTTCAAGTGACAAAGTGAAATCAAGCAAATGTAGTTTTTAAATTCTTTATTTATCAGTTTACTGCATTTCTGCCGAATATAAAAATTATTTTTGACATATGCAAGGACAAACAAATGAGTCGTTTCAATACATCACTTTGATTACCATTTAAGCATCCAGACAACAGGGACCAGCTAGGAGGCAACTCAACAGGGCATGAAGGTATAAAAGTCAAGGCACGCCATGTTACAGAAATAGTGGCAAGATGTTTGAAAACTTCAGAAAGAAAGGCCCTTTAGCCTAGGATTAAATTTGTATTTTTAGAGGAGGGACAGAATAACCAGCATTCCCAATTCTCCTACAGTCAGAAACTTTGCTTTTATGGAAAATCAGACAGGTTTGACAAATTCATGTTCAAACTTGAAGTGAAAGACAGGGGAAGTTTCTGCACATCTAGAGCTGTTTTGTAAGCCACCAATAAGCAGGTGTCAACTTTTGAACTGACAATAAAAGCACCTTGTTATATTCCGAATTCATCTTCCTACAGGCTGGGTTTTGCGTGCAGGTGTCATTCGTTTTCAGTAAAGTTTAGTGGAGAGCCGGGCAGGGAGGGGCTGGGGAGTTGGAGTGTCTACTCAGACAGGATTGAGAAGTCACAAGGTGGTTTCCCTGGTCAGTTCACCATCCATTGGAGATCTTTAAGAGATAGGGCCCCGTTCTCATGACAACACATCCCACGAGTCAAGCAGTCCACGTTTCAAAAACCTTGTTGTGAAGTTTATCTCATGAAGTTCCCGCCACCAATTTCCCTCTTGTAGCGGTTGGTGAGGTGGTTTGCTTGCACTGTGAGTTTAGACAGGACTCCGAACAGTCCTCTGAGGTGGTAGTGGAACTGATCCTCCAGATCAGAGTTATTGTCAAGAGGAAGGTCCCCGGTCACTGGCTGCTGCTCCTCCTGTTTGACCGCCATTTCCAGGAAGCTGGCCCCACTGCACATCTCCCTCTTCAGCAGGCCCCACTCCATATCATTCTTTATGGACTTGAGGAGGAGGTAGTGCTCGTACATGTCCCTCTGCTTGTTGGGGCAGGGCGGCTCATTGTTGTTTGTCTCCATCTCACTTTTGGTCTGCTCCTCCAGCGGCATGTCTCGCAGCAGGCTTGGCACCATGATAGTTTCATCCATGTTGTTGGCTGCTGCTATGAAGCGGTGCATCACATTGATGAGTGAGTGCTTGTTGCTGGCTGAGTCGCTGCTGATCTGCATCATCGTGAAAGGCTTTAGGTTGGCTTGGTTATTGTAGACAGGTGGAGCGGGGCAGAGTTGCTTGATCTAGCAGAGAAAGATAAAAAACGTGAGAAAGCACGTCAGCTACAGCAGCCTGATCAGATTCTGCTGTTAGGGACATGCCTGCCAACGGTGCAACATGGGAAAAGGAGCTCTCCTGCCAAGTGCACTTGAATTTACGAGGTTTTTAACATTCAGCATTGACATAAAAGGAAACGACGCCTAGATGCACACTATAGCGTGTAGCAAGGTTGCAGAGTACATCACGTCAGCACTACCATTTCTGACTAACCAGGAGGTCTTAACCTGACGACAAGCAGCCGAATAGCATTGCGTCAACACTCAACGCCCCCCCTCAAAAAAAACCCTCACACACACACACAATGAATTTCGAGTCCCGGTGCAAATGAATAAGCGACCTACCGACACTGCCGCACTGTAATATCCGCGTTGCTCACATCACATCACGACCTTGACTGATTGCAATTAAACAAAGTGATTTTTGAATTTACTTCAGAGAGCGAAAAAGATAAACACTAACCTGAATCACAACGTAACCTGAGGTATTACTTTGTTGATGGTGTGTTGGTAATGATAAACCAAGTCAAGTTCTTCTCAGGCTCTGCTCACCACCCGCCGGGAAGAAAACTGATGATTTCCCCAATCCGCTAGCGGCGGAAGCCTGCTTTTATAAGGCACGCCGGGTTGGCAAGCAAAGACGCCCTCCTTCTTTTCACCGCATCTCCGAGCCAATTGGACAGCATGGAGGGTGTAGGCGGGAATTTACGACATCTGACCTGAAACTAACCAATTACAAATCGCATCGCCGGTGTCCATCAAGCCCATTGCTGTGGGCTTGTTTGCAATTAGCTGCGCCATCGTCGCCTCCCCTCGTTTCCAGGCCGTCTATCGCCTGTAGGCAGCGGTAACGCAAGGTTGCATAGTTGCAAGGTTCCACACCGTACATTGCTCCCATCATGCATCTGGTTTGTCAGGCGTGCTGTAGAACCTCTGCCGGTTTCATGCCAAAACAAGCCTGCAAATATGCAGTACCATCAATGGTATCTTGTGAGTCACATCAGACAGTCAGACGTTTGAATCTGTTCAAGGTTTTGCCAGCTTTTAGCTGATGTCGCCAGGATCTCTGGTCTGTGTAACCAGTCCGCCCTGAGTTATTATTTTACACAGCACTGCCGCCTGGTGTTTGGACAGATCCATACCACCAAAGATTACCAGGCTCCTCTGACCAGAAACGGATCCCCATCATCACATTGGTACCATTTCATGTTTCGCATTTGTACAAATTGCTCAATATGTGTCTATGACCTTAATGCCGTCTGTCACAGGATGCTGGTTGATTCGGGTGAAGATGATGGTGCGATCACAGACGGAATATCTTTCTCTACTGTGAGACTGTTCCATTGTGAATACCATTGACATCTGAAAACATAAAGCTGTCAGAGTGACCGACAACATAGAGGTGACAGATTTTGCTCCATAAATGAAAAAGCCAACAATGATGAGAAAAATGAGGACCTGCTAATTCCACCGTATTTCCCTAATTCCACTCAGTTAAAGAATTTGCATTGACCCATAACATTCATAGATATGAAAATGTCTCTCCCAAAGCTATTAACCAAATGACGTGACTCTGTCTGATGTCATTGAGATGTAAAGCCTGGAATTTATGAAAAAGTAGTAATGCTCAAGAATCTAAAGAAGGTCCCATTTGATAAAATTGAAAACGAACCAGTAACATCAGATTTCCAGGCCTCCATGTCCTCCCTAACTTGAGAATACATGGTACATTTACATATTACATGATGAAACATATTAGGCTCCTGAAGTATCCAACTGTTGGAATTTGCTGTCTCTCCACTGTGTCACAGTAACCTTTGAAGGAATAGGCATAATATGCCTACCTGATTTTTCCAATGATACCAAATACACTACCGGTCAAAAGTTTTAGAACACCCGTTTTTCCAGTTTTTATTGAAATTTAAGGAAGTCCGGTGAATAACCTGAAATGGTACAAAGGTAAGCGATAAACTGCTAGAGGTTAAAAAAAAAAGTTTAGGTCAGCAAAAACTGAAAAATAATGTAAATTTAAGAGCCAACGTGTCAGTGAGTAGTTTCCTACACCATCAAAAAGCACTTGGAACTGGAGGAAACTCTGACTCTGACTCTCGTAGAGGTCTGGCAGACCCAAAGCCACAACAGAATCAGAAGACAAGTTTCTGATTCAACAGCTTGCATGATAGGCGGCTCACAGGACAACAGCTTCAAGCACAGCTTAACACTGGTCGAAGTAAACAAGTCTCAGTTTCAACTGTGAAGAGAAGACTTCGAGCTGCAGGTTTGACAGGTCGAGTGGCAGTAAGGAAGCCATTGCTAAGATGGCAAAATAAAAAAAGAGGCTTGCCTGGGCCATGAAGCACCGCCAGTGGACTACTGGAGACTGGAAGAAGGTCTTATGGACCGATGAATCAAAATTGGAAAAATGGAGGTGTTCTAAAACCTTTGACCGGTAGTGTACATACATAATGGAGGTTCATAATGGTCCTGAAATTGCTCATAAACTTCTGAAAGTTAAAGTTGCCCCCAATTAGTCAATTATGTAATGGTGGGAATTATTTCTGCATACATGTTAAAGACATTGTAAAAAAGTGATTGAAAAATACTGTTCTAGCCCAAGTTCATAGAGTGATCAAAAAGTGCAATATTCAGGATTGGTCTGTTATTTGCCGCAGCATCTGACTAAGTCTTGAGGGAGCTATGCCTCATTTTGAACCCTGGGTAGGAGTTTGGATGTTATACAGGCTTACTGCAACATCAACATGGTGGAGCAGATACACTTCTATTCCTGACTTGGACTTGGTGGTATTAGATGGAAATACTACTCATTGAAAGAGTACACATGTATGCTATGCTATTTGGCCTGGGACAGCCCAATCACTATACACTAGGCTAAATCACAGAACAAAGACTAATGTGTGATGTCAAACTGAAACACAGCCTGGAACTGCTCTGTTGATGAATGAGAGACTGACTCTATGAACACAGTATGGCAGAATTTCTACATGCAAATATACTTCAAAACAAAAATTGTAAAAAGTTGTACTGATCTGCAGACAACTATCTTGTCACCTTTTCCTTCTTTTGCAATGCATTGTATATGGAGCTGTGCATTGGCATGACAGATTAGGGGGTGGGACAAACACCTTCCTCTACCTATGGGGGGCATGAGAGGTTCATTAATACCAACACACTGTCCTAAGTCAGAGAAATAACATATAAAACTTGAAATTATGGTATAGTATCCTTTGTGTCAAATTGAAAGTTTTCCTGCATAGAGGAAAACTGAAATTCCTTTCACATCTTTAATTTCCCAAGTTTCACATGGATTTTTGGATTGCTACAGGAACCCTCACTAGAACTAAGCACTGAATACTATTGAAATCGTCCTGATTAACCAAGTTATTGGTAGCTGGGATAATATCTCTTCCTGCCAGGAAGTTGTTTTTCTGCAACTTTTTAGATCAACGTGGAAGCAAACTCGTCTCAGATAGGCAAATTCTTGTGCCGCACACAAATCCTTGAGCATGCATAGAGGTGCACATTGATAAAGATACTGGATTTCATCTTTATTTTTCAAGTATTTTACATGCATCCACAAATGAATAACAATTTAACACTGACAGCTGTGACATAAACACAATTAGGCTACGATTACTGCCATGTATGAGCCAGGGTTGTGCCTTCACAATCAGGCTATACCATTTTCAACTGCCAATTCATTACTGTAATCACATGTTCCAATTCTGAGGAGCTACTTCTTGTCTATTTCTCTGGCTAAATGGGTTTTGCGTACAGAGATTCACTTGATACGGCAGATAATTTCAACATTTATAAGCTTTTTTTCTTTTCTATTTTTCCTATCATTAGCTATGCACTGAATTAAGCAAAAATACAAAATTAAAAAGGCAGCCACAATAACTAAAGACATTTTTAGAGAACTGGAAATGTTGCCAAATTGGTATTGTTAATTCATTCAAATTAAACAGTCACAACATCTATGCATCAAGGAAATTAAATAAAATAATTAAATCCCATGAGCAACAGAAGTTAACTACAAATTGTATAGGTGCCATTTTCTTTGGGAAACTACACAGCAAATACTGTCCCTTATGATTTCTATAAACATATTCCCTTCTGCTTAGTTGCCAGTTTTTTTTCCCTTCTCTAAAATAGTGTAACTAACACAAACAATATTAAAATTGAGATTCCTTTAACTCAGTTTGCATCAAGGGCTGCCCATCAGTAACCTACGAAAAGAGACAGACAAGTTGTTGTTAGATGAGCTGTTAGATACTGACATTCTAGAGTAAAACAGTACATTTATATTTACCTCTAAGAAGTCAAAAATAGACTTTTGCATGGGTGACACGATGTAAAATACATCTCAAATAACAGCTTTTATATTCTTATCTACTAGATACATAATAAATGCATTAGAGCCTTCATACATGAGAATAAAAATTCACTTTATTCATGATTTCAAGAGGAATGAAGATGAAATTACTGATTCAGCTTCCATTTATTTGTACCAGAAGTTCACAAGCTGTACTTTTGCCTCATATTGATCTTTCGTTGTAAAACATTACATTAGTCTATAGCAAAGAACAACTTATGCTCGCTTTCCCAGTATTTAATGTCTTTGACAGTGTCCTATAGAAAGTAGTACCTGTGGAACGACACTGCTAGACCATCTCATACTGGTTGTTGGTTATGTATCGAGACAAGCAGCAGGCCAGGAATACTCCAATGAGCTGAGGATAAGTGAATAAAAAGTATTGATTTGTGAAAAAAAAAACACACACACACACACACAATGTAATCAAAACACACCAAACAAATATTTGTTCTTCTGGTATAAAATCTGCAGCAATACAACATTATTGCAGTATTTACTCTAAGAGAAAATATCCAAAAGGGTAATATGTGACATACCTGGAAGAATGCGATTCCAAAAGAGATCCCTGCAATGATTCCCAGGTTGCCCTCCATCGTATGGGTCACCTTCAAAATGCAACCCTACGCATAATGGAAAAATAAAAACATTAATTCACCCAAAATCTTTGAGATTAATTATCTAGTGGTAGTATGATACCCAAGACTCGGGTAGTGATCTCACCACTTGGTACACCTCCTTCCCAGCCTGGTCAGGGTCTTTGAGGGTCTCTGGCGGGCACTTAGTGTTGTGTACACAACAGCTGGCAGGGATGCCATTCTCTTTAAAGTAGGCTGTCTCAATCCAGTCAGTATAGTTTTTCTCCCCGCAGCATTGCAACTGCATGTAGGAGTGCAGGTAAAACAAATAAACACTGTAACAAATACCTTTATGCAACACAAAAGTGGGCCAGCAATGAGAGGTAATAACAGACCATGTTGGACATATGGGCACTATTTGTATTGAAAAAATGACTTTGTACTGTAACTACAGGGTCTATGTCTCTGGTTAATGGTGTTACTGGTCTTAAAATATGTACTTATGTAACAAAGAGTTAGTTAGTTCACACTCAAATCAATAAATAACCTAAAATAAGAACGCCTCGTGTGAAGGCAAACCTCCCACTTACAGTCCTCTGAATGGTGTCAACTGCTACACTTCGGCTGTCGGTGGCATTGTAGTTCTTCACAGCATCTGCATAAGCACCAGTTAATATGGCCTTGATCTGAGTAATTCAAAGCAAAGCAAGTTATATGTTGGCAGACTGTTCTGCACAGTGTGTAAACTAAAACAAATGTTAATCTACATTTTTTCAGATAAATATATCATCCTACCTGTTTTCAATGCCATTTTGTGTATAGAATCAATACTGTGTTGACTTAGCTTGCTTACATGGACACCACAGATCACGTTTTCAATTCATCATTAAGTTTTATGGTCTAGTCTCAAAAACGTACCCGTGTGGTGGATGACCCTTATTGATTTATCTACCACAGACAAATTTTACCAGCATTCGGTGCTTAACAGATGCAATTTCGAACCCAGTCTCCATCTTTTTTAAGTTTCAATGTTTTGCACCAATAACTCACCTCGTGCCTGAAGAGGAAGCCTGAGATTCCAGCCACAAGCTCAGCTAGGAACACCAAGGTCAGGAACATAGCATACTGAATGAACAAACACAAATAAAACACTATTAAGACAGGACTATGTTTGAAGCGTACTCAAGAACACTGAACGTTGCACTGACCAGTTTGAGCATCCATGGGCTTCCGCGGCATGTAGCGAAGCAACCAAACAATCCGAAAATAACGATGGTGGCTCCAGTCCCAATGAGGACATATGGCGCATTGGTGCTCTTGTCAGAAACCAGGGAGAGATAGGCCTCCAGGCTCACCTTCCCCCACACCCCGACCGCCAGCAGGATCACTCCTGTAAACTGGGGAGACAGCAGGACAAGTCAGCTCCAGTATCAGAGAGCAACAGAGATTGCTGAAATGGTTTAGGCTGGTTCTTAGAGTCAAACCTGAGATTTAAGGCTCAAAACCCTCCCTCTTAATTACGCACCCGCTAGCCTGTTGCATTATGTTCAGTGAAGAAGCTCTGCATGGCAATTACCAGGAGACCTCATGAAACAGCTGGGAAAATATTGTTTTGCACTGTGCAATCCAAGGTTTGTATTCAGACAGCTACTCAAAAGGATCTACAGTCACCTATTTAGCTCATATAGCAACATAAACTCTACTTTGACTTGAGGCAAACACCAAGATATTTTATGCATGAGCTGCAGATTTACCCGTCAAATGTTCTACTTAAAACATACACCTGGGGCAACAAACAGCCTCAGCCTGTGGTTTCATCATCTCATCATCTTTGTCTTTCACATTGCCCACACAAGTCATTAGTCTGATGGAAGGCATCAGCTCATCCAACCGAGAGCAATAAATGGCCAGATAAAAGCATTCACTTGTACTTTGTGTTACCAGTCTGAGACGTGTGTTTGCTGGGTACAAAGATTAATGGCTGCGAGGGAATAACGTTACCAACTGATTTCTTGGAAATAAAACTTAAGATTTACTCCTAGTTATGTCGCATTTACATTGCAAAAGAACAAGAACGACGGTGATAAAGCTAGACTTTCCTGCGTGTACGGCACTATTAACCACACACCTAATAATTACACGATATAAGATGTTTACAATCTCAAATCACTGACCAAGTAACATTTTTCAGGATATTGTTGTAACGGTGTAATGATTTGCGCCGCCGAGTGGCTACAAAACACGAAACATCTTCTCCAACCGCTTCTAGCGTCGGTGAAATTTCAACAAGTGGTTCTTTATTTTCCCACAAAACACGGACTGCTTTGAATTATGAACATTTTGCAGACATTTTTTTCCACATGTTGGCAGAATCAACGAGCCCAATCCCGGCTGGAGAAAATGATGTCACGTAGCGCTGGCATCGCCGCTTAGCCCATTGTTACGTTAGCTTGTTGTACCCGTTAGATGTCATGCAACTTACCCAAAATATGAGACTGTAAGAGACGAGAAAAGTCTTGAGACAGGTAATCACAGGCTTCGTCTGAAGCCGTCGAGACGGCGGAGACATGGTGGCTTTTTCACGGGGGTGAAAAGAGAGAAAACTTCACTGCGCCCTGGTGGGGAAAAAACTTTGGGAAATAAATCCAAGGAGAGGGGGAAGTGTCGTCACTAACCCAGATTCACTTTCCTGAGGGGAGAAATCAGCTTTCCTGGCCAGCGACAAGTCAGGCCGAATACAAAAAAAATAGGACTTTTGGATACAACTTTCAAAATAAAACACGTATTGAGGAACATGCGTTGCACTGTAGTATACGATACCAAAGTGAAAATAAAGAACAGATTTAACAGGAGTGTATATTAAATGAAAAATGATGTCTCCTTCCAAAATGTTGTTTTACAGCATATGTGCATAGTCATGTACGCCGATGCAATATGCTAAAATATGCCTCAAAAGACTCAACTAGGACCTACAAAACATACACCAGACAATTTGGTAGGATGTCCACGACCTTGAAAAAGTCTGTTTTAACCAACAATGTGGCACAACTGTTCCCAAAGGCTAAATAATGAGAGCTCCAAAGGCAATTCAAGATGGCATTGCTTTTTCCACAAATTACTTTTATTTTGAAGACAAAATCGCTGTTTTTCCGGTCTTATTCTGGTTATCTCTGGCTGACTTTGCTCCTTTGATATCGATTGATAACAGCACTGTGGGCCATGGTAGACGTAATGGGGAAATAACATGTCATACCATTGCCGGCATTGTAGGACTAACATGAAGAATGGAGCTGACTACTTCAATGTATTATGTTGGATTTATGACTTTCTGGCAAAACAATTATCTTGCCTTATTGTGTTCTTCTTTATCGGGCTACACATATCATTAGGTTATATCCCAGTCTGGTAAATAATAATAACTCTTAAGAAAAACTAACAATTAAAGTTAGAAATTATAGCACAAACGTAAAGGGACACTAGAAAGATCACGACAAAACAAAGAACCTGTAGGAATATTTTAGGGATATTTTGACACAATAGGAGATTAAAAGTACCATAAGGTACGACAAGGTCACTATAACTCACGTTATAAGCCCCTATAGGACTATCATATGAATATTACAGTAATACCATAGGAGATTAAAAAAAAGACACACTATAGGGATATTACAACAATATTATGGTGATTCTCTTCCGATAAGGACATCAGGTTTTATCTATTCTCTTCAATTCTATTTTCGTTGTCGAGTTGACCAACACTTCAGCCGCGTGTTTTCTGGAGGGGCGGAGTTTTACAATAAAAAGCCTAATGTTTAATGCAATCGTGGGTGGAAACAGAAGACCAACTTGAGAAGTCCCATAGTGCCACCAAGCGGTACTTTTCCTATCCCTGGTGAACTAGAAGGATCTTTGGGCTAGAAAACTGCGAAGACACTGGGTTATTATCCTCGGTCCGCAGAAAAAGCCTAGATTGAAAAAGTCTTTTGATCATCATTTGTAAACGATCTCTGGATTAACTTGTTTTGTTTTATTTGATCTCAGTGATAGCTTGCGCAACAGCATATTTTTCTACTTATTGATCTCACACAGGAGGCACTGGCATCTTTGGTGCGCTTCACGGACAAAAGTTTTACCATGTCACTCAGTCGCATCGTTGCAGTATTCATTTTACACTTTACAGGTGAGTTGCTGACCCTGACTGAAGGTAAGAAACCCACATAAAGGCCTTTCTTTCTTCAGTTTCGTCACTACGCCACGGCAAATTACATTTAATTCTTCCTACAGAAAAAGGTTACAGGCATACAGAAAAAAAGAAATGGTATACTTTTTACACTGTTGTAATCTGTAACTTAGATTGGTTGAAAAAGTAGAAAGCGCAGATTTAGACATCTAAAACCAATGCATGCCGTGGGGAAATACCTCCATTTCCACACACTTGTATTAGATGCAGATGTGCTGGATTTTTGAGGGGACTGAATGAATACAAAGGGAGCCCACTCATCCCTTAAGGAAGGAAACTCTTCCACAGCTCTCACAGCACATAACTTGATATCATTTTATGAAATCAGATTAAATGTTTCAGTTGCCGTCCTCTATGTGGGTGTGTGTTTTCAGGTGCTTCTCTGTCGCTGACAATGCACTCAGATGTTACTATAATTACGGCTCAACTCCAATCACTACCAGCTAATTACTGAGTCCTCATGGCTCAACTGTTTCAAAGCCTTCTTTTGATCCCACAAAATAGCAAGTGACTGACTTAGATCCACCCAAACTCACACATGCACCCAAATAATTCAAACTGATTAAAAAGGATGTCAGTTTTATCTCAGTTTTATCTTCATTATTAGTTCTGGATTTGTCCCCTGTCCTCTAACAGGATTGATTCTCACCAGTAATGGCATTTTACATCAAATTAAACATTGTATGACAGATGAAACAAGCGATATCTGCCAGTCATCAATAATGGAGTTGTAAAGTATACCCTGCCTACCTCTAATATGACTCATCCCTGGCTTGCATACTCTCCCTGTGTACGTCTTCCTGGCAAAGTCAGTAGTGAGCGGTGGGATATGTCTGGTTTGACTGACTGACTGTGTCAGTGTCTGGGTATTTTACACCCCCTAGGCTACCACAGTAGTTTTACCCATGTATAATTAAAAAAAGCTGCCACTTTTCATATCTATGCAGTTTTCTATAATACTAACAATATTTAAGTCCTTTGATTTAGACCATCGTAAATATTAGTAAAAAAAAAAAGAGGCTGATTTGCTTAGCTTGTTTATTTCCTCTGTGACTAATTTTTCCATATGGGGGACTTGGGAAATATTAGTCTGAGGAAGTGTTACTGAGTGGAACGGTGAAGTCATTAAAAAAAAGCTGATGAAAGGTGTAATAGAAACGTCATTGGAATAGACTGGAACAATTTTCCAGAGAGGGACTAGTTGTTAAATGTGCTGAAATTGCCACTAGAATCTCAAATGAAAAACTCATACTACAACAAGCGAAGCTGAGCTAAAGTTAGTGTAGCATTCCTAAGTACAGGAACTGATTTGAGGTGGGGGGTGGGGAGGTTTATGGACTGGAAACTCTCAAGTTTGGCACTCATTTCTAAACACAGTCATTCTCGAGATCTCAAAGGGAAAATGGATAATGTGCTTAAACCACAAATGCTGAGTAGTGAGGGAGACTTACTGTACGGAAAGTTCTATTCGGAAATAAAATCCAGAATAAAGGCTGTGGTGCATGTGCGATGCTGCTTTCAGCATGGAAATGAGATGAGTAACAGGGACAAACAAAGGGGATAATGAAAACATCCTGTTGTTGGTCATAACTGGTGGTCAAATAGTTCATCTACAGTGTCCATGTAAGAGTTTTAACAATACAATGAAAAGGCCAAAGGATGAGTCAGCCAAAATACAATCTACTCCAAGTATTTTATTGAACATGCCTTATCTATACTCAGTTAATTTCACTTCATGTATTTGAGACCCTTGCAATCCATGTGTTAGGACACATGGATGTGCTAGGACACATGGATTGTGTTGTTGTGTAAGACTTGCATAGTTTTGACCATGCTTCAGGGTCCAAAGCCCCGGGGAGTTTCTGTGGGCTTGCTGTCAGCTTCACTGATTGCAAATCCAGGTGTCTGGGACTGGAATGTTTTTGAGCCGGTGCTAAAAGAAACCTGAAAGGAGGTTATGGAAATGAGGCTTTGCATGCTAACCTGCCTCTATATGACCTATATTCTACTCTTAACGTAGAAGCTCCAAGCCATTTCATAACTCACCAACAGAGAACCGCATGTTTGACACGTGGTATCTGGGGGTCATATCTGTGAGATTTGTTGCTTACTGTTTTTACATGTTTGAGTATTTGTTGTTTCAGCTGGCTCTGGGACCACAGTGCATAACAGCTACAATGAGGTGGCGCCAGAGGAAGACTACACTCCTCAACTAGACCACAACGGTGCGTATGGGAGCACACACACATGTACAGTGCACAGAGGCAGAATGCTCCTGTGATCAGTTGAATGTGTATCCCTTAGCCAGAATGTGATATTCTGTACAGGTGCTACGCTCTGGTAGATTTCTGTTTATTTTTTCTTACATGTAGACCCACATTGGTGTCACTCTCCAACACTGACCAATGGGGAGGTGTCCTGCATTTCCCCTCGAGGGGGGAACTACCGAAGCACTTTAGGCAGCCGCTGTGAAATGACGTGTGACCGTGGATACCGACTGGTGGGGAAGACCTCCATTCAGTGTCTGGCCAGCCGCCGCTGGTCTGGGACAGCTTACTGCCGGCGTACGTGAAAGTTGAACACACAAAAGACTAAATTTAACTTCTGTGTAGGGTTTCCATACCACTAAATCAACACTAATACTTTTACCCTAGTTGTTCTTTTTCCCCTTTAGCCTACTTTTTCTTTCTCTCTCTCCTTGTTAAGTGCCTTGGGTACTTTGACAGGCGCTCTTAAATTAAAGTTATGTGATTCCCCCCCGCCAAATTGTTTTAACCCTTTCATGTAACATGTTATATCTGCTGTGTTGTTTCTTCAGAGGCGCGCTGCCATGTGCTGCCACTCATCTTACATGGCAGGTACACCTGCACCCGGGGTTTTGTGGTTGACTCCAGGTGTGACTTCACCTGTGACCCTGGCTACCGCATCGAAGGGGAACACTCACGCACCTGTCTGCATGGGGGGTCATGGAGCCGCACTGAACCGGTTTGTTCAGGTACACGTCAACTTCTTAGTTCACAAATCCAAGTAAAGCCGTCTTGATGCTCAAATGAAAAAAAAATCTTTCATCAGTAGTAAAGTGCAAGTGCCAGCTAGACAGTTTTACTTTTACCTCCCCACCATAAGATGGACTTAAATTCAATCCATCTGCATTACTGTCTGGTATTCCAGTTGTTCTTTTGGGCTTTCATAAGCCCAGCTCCCCATGCACCCTGTTTCCCACCCACACAAATAAGCATATTTCCTGCCTGTCTGTTCTTTGGACTGGATCCAACACTGGTCTATTATCTTCCAGCCTTCAGTTTCCACCTCTCATGAAAAGGCATTGCGGCAATTAAACCAGGCCAAAAAGATCCTAACTTTTGACCCATATTGTATTGTATCCCTGAAGTTATTTACCAAATGATTTTTCAGATCACGATCCTCCAAAGATCAAATGTCCTCTGTCCAGAATCAAGGTCGCTGAGCCGGGAAAGCTAACTGCCAGGGTGTCCTGGGACCCCCCCGTTGCCACGGATACTGCTGATAAAACGCTTGAGTACGTCACTCCTTTTGGTTTTCTCTTCTCCTGTTCACTGTAAAAGGGACTGACACATCGGTCTCCTTTTTGTCCCTCTGCAGTGTGATATTAGTAGGCCAGGGGCCAGACACCCACTTTAAAGAGGGCGCAAACATTGTCCGATACAAAGTGTATGATCAAGCCAGGAACAGAGCTGCCTGCAAGTTCATTGTTCGTGTTGAGGGTAAGGCAATAAAATCAATGTAAAAAAAACCAACATAATGCAGGGTTTTTGACCTTAGGGTTCAATTTATTAGATCAATTAAAATAGAACATACCTACAAGGATGTCAGGAGTCAGGATGACACAATGAAGTCATTTTTCCCCATTGTGTTCTCCTAGTGAGAAGATGCCCAGAACTGCCACCACCTCTGCATGGCTACCTCACCTGCTCCTCAGATGGGAATAACTATGGTGCAGTGTGCGAGTACCACTGTGATGGAGGATATGAGAGGAGGGGGCTGTCTAGCCGTGTCTGCCTGTTGAACCGCAACTGGGGTGGAAACCCTGCCGAGTGTGTTCGTGAGTATTGACAGCCCGTATGAATATATCATGCTTAGATGTTGCCGTATATAAATAGCTGCATGTAACGGGGTATAAATGCAGTATATAACAATTTTCTTGTGTGTACGTGTAGAAATGGAGTTTAAAACAGATGTGAAGACAGCATCTGCCCTCCTGGATCAATTCTATGAAAAAAGGAGGCTACTGATTGTGTCCGCACCCGACATAACTGACGCTGACTACAAGCTGCAGAACCTTATGATACAGGTGAGGAAAAGACATTTGCTGCTGGGGATAGTACATGAAAAACACAAAACAATGTCTGTTTCCAGAGGGAATTTTCTAAACAATGTGTTTGGTGGAGTGATCTTTGTGAAAATAATCTGTCATTCCCACTAGAAATCAGACTGTGGCTTAGACCTACGGCATGTGACAGTGATTGAGCTGCTGGATTCCCCGCCTCGGGAGGTGGGCCGCATCAAGGAAAAACAACTTGGCTCTGAAGTTATTGAGGGTTTAAGGTAATAGGCGGGTGGTTTCTTCCCTCTGGCAATCAAATTTATCCAAGAGTTCATTCTAGGAAAATGTATTTATTCAGTTGAAAAATCCACCCTAAAACATTGATGTACCTTGCATTTCCAATACAGCTACAATGGAGTTTGACAGCAGAAAATTTCTATTGAAAACATCAATAGTGAAAGATTTGGTGTCAGCCCCTCAAAAGCAAAGAGCAAGGGTTTCTGTCTAGACTCACTATTTTGCAAAATGCAAACATGTTGCATTTTGAGTAAGGGCCACAACTCACATTCTCGATGGGAAAACCACTTGCACTGCTATTTGTTTCTCCACCTACATAACCCACAGCTTAAGTTCACGCCCGTTTTCAGGGGGCTGTTGAAAGTCATTCTGGGAAGCAGACGAGGCAGGTTGAGGGAAAATGGATACAACAAAAAAGTATATTTTAACACTAAATGTACTGATCATAATGATATCTGATGTTTAACAGTGCAGAGAGTATCTGAGGGTGGCTTTTTTCCCTTCAAGGATCTAATTGTATTATTGTATTGCTATGTAGGCAAGCATTCAGAATCTCCAGATACTACTTCAGCATGGTGCTGCTGGATGAACATGGAGTGGACCGGGAGAGGTTCATTACCACCATAACCTCAGATGAGCTTTTTTCATACATTGATAACTTCCTGCTGGATGAAGAGGAACGAGAGAGGCTGGAACTGCACAGAGACTTCTGCGACTAATCTAATAAAGCTCTCTGGTTGCCACAGGGATAAACTGATCAATATTATCAACAAAAGATGATGAAGGCCAGAGATCCAGCTCACGACTGTCAAGCAGGTCGAGAGAATATTACAAGGGAAACAAGGATGAGAATAATGTAGTTCCTTGTGGTCAAATGCGATCACTATAACACAACACTGAGAATTGAAAGCACTGTTTCACCATTGGAGAGGCACTGCAGCCAGAAAACAGCCACCTCAGATAGAGAAAATATGGAGAGATCCAAACTTTGCAAAAATTAAATGAAACGGACAGCAGCAATTTTTTAAACCAAGCTGACATTTATGCACAAGACAACTTAAAACAAATGGGTTGTTTTTGGATTTAGTCATTTCATTTTTATTGGATCAATATTTAAGACAACGTTTAGAAAAACTCTGTAGTCTAATTAGGTGTCAGAAGATCAACAAAGATCAACAAATAAAAGACAAATTAAATAATTTAAAATAGGGATTTTCATGTGGCTGTTATATAGCAGTAGTGACATGAACTACCATGGATCATGTAATGTATGGATTGAACGAAGCACAATTTGTCAAATGCAACAGTTTATAATATATGGTTTGCTAAGTATGACAATGTGATGCAACTGTACACAACTGTGGAGAAAAAGGTGATACAACATTATACACCATTGCTTTTGTAAGTGCAGCTTGCGATTTTGAATTGCAAAAATATATACAGCTTGAACTTTAAAACAATTAGATTCACTTAAACTAAAGCAAGAGCGTAGTGTTGCGATGTTTTGGCACACATTCAAAAGTCAGTGGAAGCTATGCCATACTAGTTAGGCATACTATTGTAAGACTTTAATATGTGTCATATAGGGAAGCAGGTGTTAACGGACTTAGTGTGCAGCAGGCCAATAAACTGTGTCTACTTATTTACAGCCAATGATGTGTGGGTCTGTTCACTTCAAGGCAACAAGCTTTTCATCTGATCAGCTTGCAAGGTGAATTAAGTCAACAATCTTTAGTCTGAGCGTGCAGCTTCCCCCAATTTCAGAGTCCATGGCTTTTCTCCGAACTTCCAGGCTCTCAGTGGCATCCTCATTTGCCCTTTGTCTTACCCATAGAGGAGCGCAGTAGAAGAGTGCCCTCTGCCCATGAGTCAGGGTACTGCATCATCTTCTGCCACAGACTAACCTCCTCTCCAACAGAGTCCATTTCCACTTCCTCCTTTCCAAGTTTTATAGTGCCTGGAAAGGTAAAGATTACACAATTACCGCCAAATTAGCAGTTAGTCTGTTATTAATGGTTGTGACTTTTACTCGTCATTTTCACATAGGGGAAAAGATACAAGGAAGCCTTGTATTTGAAAGATGATTCAGCAGTCATCTACAGTTTAAACTATAAAGGGGTAGATATTGTGTTACTGCCTCCTCTATATAGAGTAATAATTAAACTTCCTTGCAGTTTGGTCAACCATCTAGGCAAGCAAGCACAGGCAAGCCCTGTAAGAGCTGACAAAATCTTGCAGCCAGCCAGGTTTCAGTTCTGTCTTTTACCTCTGCCAGTGCTGAGGCGTACCCCTCCCAGGAATTCATTGCTGGATATGGCCTCTCTGTCCCAAACAGTCAGCTCTAGAAACATCTCCTTCAGTTGCTCCAGGCTCAGCTCCTTGTACACAAATGTGTGGTCATAGTGGGGGTTCAGATTCTTCTTCACGACTGGAGTCTTTCTCTTTGAGGACTTCATTGGTAACAAGTACCTGCGGTACCATAAACAATAAGCTTAGAAAAGAAATATATTATGAGAATGCAATGAGTGAGGTGTTAAGAGTGGACAGTTTGCCACTAACCCTTTTACAAAGGAATCTGATGTGCCTCCTGCTTTCATTGCCATCAAATTCTTTGCCTCTTTAATTAGGACATGCAATTCTCCCTCTTCCGCAATCTTCGCCTTTTTGCCTAGGGCGAGACAGTTAACATGACATCGAGAAACATTGGGGGAAGTTTATCAAACACGGGTAGAGCTGATTACATTTTTCTTATAGTAGTCTTACCTTTGATTTTGTCAGTTGTTGGCTTTTTAGGCGTGACATACTTCAAGGAGACCACCAACTCTCCTTTGTACTGAGCAAAGGCAGAGGCCTGCACAGGAGAGGCTGCCTGTTTATAAGGAAAATGTATTACGACTATGCCACACAAGAAGAGGAACACTAAAAAGACAACAGGCAACAGTAAACACGTCATCCCCCATGAATCCCCCCCTCACGGCCAATCAGTAACAAGTATCACCTTGTTTTGACCTGTATTTTTAGCGCCACCCTTGGGCCAATCAGTGTAATTTTGAAAATGATGCGGTGCTTTGGGGATGTGCATCATTTCAAAGTTTCATCAAAAGCAATGTCAGATATCACACAGAAGGAGACCAATCCATAGTCCTCCCCACTTAAAAAAAGCATATCTTCTGATCTACCTTCCCCATGAGTGCCACACGCTCCTCCTGAGGGGAGTCCAGGTCTCGGCAGTCCAGGGGAATCTCCACCTCTCCCAGGAAGGCATTGCGACTGATGCGACCATGGTGCCACACTGATAACAACAGGGAGCGGGTGAGCAGCTGGGATCTGCTGATGGAGTACTGGTGGAAGATGAGGAGGAGAGGAGATGCAACAGAGGGCTTGTTTTAATACTGACAGTATTGGAGAGGTTGTATTCAATTTCAATGATCAGGTGCTGAGGGAGTTTTGAAGAAATAAAATAAATCAATTAACTTGTATGAAAGTAGATGGACAGTGCTTTTTAATCCATAATGTTTCCACAAATGTTTTTTATTCTCTAATCTAAAATCTTCTCCTCCCTAACCTGAACTGCTTAAATCTTAAAGAGCAAATCCAAAACTACATATTTCAATCGCTAACAAATTGATTTATCCAGCTAGTTTCCTATTCCTCAGCCTGATTTGGCCACTGTATTCATTCATGCATTCACTCACTGTACTTTTAAAGGAGGCCAGCAACAAAATCAATATTTGCCAATCGCTGGTCTTATCGTCAATGTCAATATCAATCTTAAAGTCTCTGTGGGTGGGGCCATTATCTGCATCAGGCAAGGCGCAAGGTCAGTTATCAGGGAGTGTTATTAAGTCAACAGCCATCAGAGTTACAGTGTAGTTCTTGAGGAGCCACTAATTTATCACCTTCAGTGTCTCTTTGTAGATGGGGCTGACCGTGCTCCTCTTGATAGTAGTCTTCCTTTTGCTCTGGCGAGACTTGTCTGGGAGAAGGTAACATTTGACATAACTGAAAAACAAAAAATAAATGTGTCAAACTGGATGGTTTTCAATCAGCTCTAGTAAACCATCCAGACACGAACACAATCCATCCATTTCTCAAATAAATGCAGTGAAAAATGTTGACATTCAATCTCCTCTGAAGCTCAAGTAATCACCTCCAGGACGCCATTTGCGAGAATTCATAAACACAGCAACGCCTTATCTAAGCTGATCAAAGTCATGTTAACATCACTGAAGGGTGTGTATGGAGCAAACAAAGATTTTTATTTCAGAGTCACATCTAACACTGCTGCTCCTGTGCTTTCAGTATGTAACACAATGTGAAGTCCAAAGTTTGACTGAATGTGAATATGTGTGTTAAAGAGGGGAGGATAAGGGAAGTGCAACACTCAAGTTTTCCCACTACGATGCAAATGCTGATTTCTTGCTTTAATCTTTCTCACACACTGGTAGAGCTCAACAGTTCAGCTATGCTCAGAAATGTAAAAGGTCCTTAATACTTACGGGTTGGAACGCTGCCGAGAAGCATCGCCGTAGGCCAGGCCATGGCACTCCTTGATGAAGACATGGAGGCTCTGGGTGTGTTCATCATAGCTGAGGGAGAAGACGACGTCCCCGCTCACTTCCACGCTGTCGTAGTCCCCTGCCTCACTGTAAATACTCATCAGACTGCCCAGTGTGCTCTGGAGAAACATACCAGACCTGGGCTAAATATCAGTTGCAAATAATTCTTGGTGTTTGCTTCCATCTGGATGGCACACACCAATCTGCTGTGGGCCAGAAACAGGGTAAGTCAAACAAGGTAAATTGCAGAGAGGTCATGTCTGGCCCAAATACTAAGGGAAGCATTATCCTATAATCAGACTTTGTTTTCAAACCAAACCAAAACACCATACATGATAGAAGAAATCCCTGGAAGAACAAGATATTCCTGTGAGTATCTATACACATGGAGAGTGACAGCATCAAAGTCTGTCTAGCCCCAGGTTTGCATTCCCAAGGCTTTGTTTTGCACCAGGACTGGCAACTATAGAAACATTAAATACACTTCACACATTGACTTCACACTTCCTAACTTGGAAGGATGATATCCTGAGGTGGCAGATGCTTGTTAAAGTTATCATCACATCAATTCTGTTTACCTTTGAGCTTTGTAGAGTGGAGGAACTTGAGGCCACTGTCTTCTTATGGATTTTAACCAAGTTATCAATATCCTCATCTTCCTCTTCGTCTTCCTGTAGAATCACAGTAAATATTTAGAAGCCCATCTTCCCTTGTCAGTCAGGTTGTTTAAAGCACGATTTATTTTCCCCCCCAAGTCTGTTACGTGATTGGGAAATGTGAAGGAGGAAGGAGGTTAGCTGCTCACCCGCGCATCAAGGACTGGTACAGAATAGCTCCTGTTGCCCAGAGATGCATTATCTCCCTCTTGACGGAGGTCCAGTGCTGATGTGGACTCTGTTACAAATGAACACACATGACATTAGGCTACATTACACATTATCATTGCTTGGGGGAAGGAGACAACTGCAAGATGCTAACCTGCAGACTTTGGAGCACGTCTAATACTCTTCTTGAAAATCCCATCAACATCCATGCTGTTTGATGCGGGGCTCCAAGAGATCCGTTTAGCTTCTGGTTCCTACAGTGACAGGGACAGTAAGGTACAGTTGGATAACAGTAGATGAAGATGTTTGGCATGACTTCTGATGGTGGAATCAGGTTACCACTGACTGAGCTGAAATGCCCATGTCCAATAAGGAGCCTCTTACCATGCTTGCTTCTGAGTTACAGCTGTGAACGCTGACACTGTCTGCTTTGACTGGGATGGTCAGACTGGAAACACTGGATCCTGTTGGACTTAAGGTCTTCCCTCCCCTGGAGGACAATATCAATTAACTTTAGACAATACTTTTGACAATACCAATAAATAAACAGCATAGATTATACACTATCAGTCTGTGTCCGTCTGTGTATTCATGACGTTTGCCTGAAAATGGCTTCTCAATGATGTTCGCCATCTGCTTCTTCAACGCCTGTGGTGGCTTTATGGACGTTGGTTACCTCAGCTTCAGGCTCTGTGCTGTTTCTGAGTGACATGTATCAGGGGGAGGAGGGCGGGACTAATAATACACTTACACAAAAAGTTGCATATTGTAGCTTTAAAAAGGTAGTGGGCAACACTATTTTGCAGGCTTGGCGGCATTCCTAGCTCCACTCCACCAAACAGTCTGAAACCGCCAACATTCAAACAGTCTCCGCTGCCTTCTGACCCCGAAAAGAACAACAACATCACGTGTATGTGAATTTACCTTGCTGGGTCAGGGGTCCCACAGCTGGACTCAGCTTTACGACTACACAGGCTGGCTTTTTCTGTGGACTCGGTGTCGCTGCGCTGTTGGTGATCATTGGACACGACATGCTCCTTCGTTTCATATGACTCCCTTGAACCAACAGTTGAGACATTCTGAATCTGTTTTGCCACAATCTTCATACTAATTTAAAGGAAAATTATTTACAATGATTTACAAAATTCATCTAGAGAATGACGTTTACGCCTCACTCTGTCTTGTCGGCCAGTTTCCGTCTGGGCTGAGGCACAGGGACGGGGTTTGTACTTCTCAACAGCACGTCTCCCATTGTGTCACGCTTCTTCACTATAAAAGAACAAAGGTTTAACACACACTGCCTTACTTGTTGAAAGGAATTACATTATCATGTTATTGTAACTTTTTTTTTTACATTTTCCCCTTTCCCCTTTTACTTGAGACAACATTCCAGTGACTGTGGGCATTTCACTCTGCCCAGGCTGAGGTCTGTTTACATTCCCAATTGAACAGTGCATGCCCACTTCCTCTTCCTGTACTCACATGGGGGCCTTTTGTTGAGGGAGCTTCTCACCAGGTCATGTCCAGGGCTAGAAGAGAAACGGTTGACCCTTTGATCATAGAACCAGTCCCCTGTACTTTTCTTTAGATCCCTGGAAACCAATACAAATTGCATTTATTTACCATAAAGTTACACAGATAGCGATAAAATGACATTTGGTTGGTTCAAGCTCATTACTCTCATGTAACTTAGATTTGACTGATTAGTCTTTTTTTAAATGGCTAAGAATTACCGGTCTGAGTTTCTAGAGATAGATCTTTTGATGCCACAGATACCATGGTTAGTAATTGTAAAGAAAGAGAGCACCTAATAGTATTTCATTAGTATGGGTTTCAAGGGACAGTTTTTTTGAATCCTAGTCATATTTTTGGCATGAAACTGGCATCAAAGTTAGAGATAAAGAATATCAAATGTAAAAATCTGTTGAACCCTAGTTAAATGTGCACTTGCCTTAAAAACAAAAAAGGTTCTCATGCACAATTGCGTTTAACACAACATAGCAATATTTGTATTAAACACAGTGGTTGCACCAAGTTAAGGGAGTGACGATACACATAGAATAGTTTCTTACGCCTCTTTGGCACACACGCTGCACAGCCAGGATCCATTGGGGCGCTCTGTTCGGCAGTTACGGCACACATAGTGTTTACATGCCTTACACTGGCTGGAGAAGACAGACAGTCGACTCAGAGGCTCCTGGCATCGGCCACAGCTACGCTGACTGTACTGTCCACTGCTGTGCTTGGCCCCCTTCCTCCTGATATCCAGCAGCTCTGCCTTCAGCTTCCTAAAACAAGAAAAGGTTAAAAACTCACATTTGACAAACTCCATCACTAGACTAATATCTTAATGATAGGTCCTAAAGAAACAAATCTGTACATTGTATGTCTGTGGATATCACTGGAAAAGTAACAAGTAGTAACAAAAACCTATTTAGGGAAAGTAATATTAAGTGCACCGTTCTCACCGTACGCGCTGCTCCTCAGCCTCCCTCAGCTCTTTGTCCCGATGCAGCACCTGCAGAATCAGCTCCCGCTCAGAGTCAGTCAGGAAGGCCAGGTTGATGTCAGCAGCCTGGGGCATCGTTGCTTTTCACAGGCTCTCAGCACAGGTAAACTAGCCGAGCACAGGGGCTCTCTCATTTAGAAAGTCTCCTGAAGACAAGACAGCAGACCAGGAACTGGTTGAGATGGGAAAGTTGAGAAATCATTCAAGAAATGAATTTGAGAAGACTGACAAACCTTCAAACAATTACACATAAAGCAATAAAAAGAGCTCTGCTGCAAAAAGAGGAACTTAGTGACGGGATGCCCTGCAGTGAGGAAGATAAAGATGGGCACAGACAGTGGTGCTGTCATGATAAAAATGACTGGTATACGACAGAGTGACCTTTCTCCCTTCCTCTGTGAGCCTCCATGCAGTGACAATTCTGCTGACAGCATCCTATCACTCTACCCTGCTGGAGAGGGTTAATTAAGGATATGAAAAGGCAGGCAAGGAGAGAGCACACTGCCTGAGGTAAAGCCCATTGCATGACCTAAATCTCATTGCAGACAATCCACGGCAACTCGACACAATGATGTAACCTGCCAACGGCTTTGGAGTACTGGAGATTTCTTTAAATTTGTATGTTTTGCATGTTTATAAGTCCAAATATTTTATTATCATTAGACAAAAGACCAATAAAAGACAAAAGTCAACAGGCTGACCTTTAGACATAGCTATATTTTCAATGTTGTGATGGGAGGAATCATAACTTGGGGACATGGGAAACACTTGGCCCAAACTATTTTTTTTCTAAAATGATAAATAACTAAAAAGAAACCAGGATGCTTGAGGATTAAAAGCCCTGAGGGAGCCTCTGCCAGGGTGAAAGGTTGTTTTAAGTAGGAAAGTCAAAAACAACATCAGCTCAGCATATCGTACAGCGTTCCCACCCTCTAAGGATACAGAGAGCTGGGAGGAGCTCTGGAGTTAAGCCATTTCATTAATCCCACCATCAAGCTTGACATCTACCATGTTCCCATCTGAAACCTACCCACCAGTTCAGTTCAGTTCAGAACAGCCTCAAGTTCAACAAAGTGTTTAAGAAGCAGGGGAAATTACCTGTCAAGCAGCTTATCAGAGCTGACATCCTATACTTTATACAGAGGAAAGGTTTTTCCTCATTGTTTGAGTCACGCTTTAAGTTCAATACCTGCAAGGCAACTTTTCTGGACAGAGGATGCCGTCAAGGAAATGGCGAATGTGTCTGTAATAATACTTCACAAAGAGAAGAGTATGAGAAGGGGAACTTGTCAAAGTTATCTCCAAGGTCCAGATTTCCCCAAGAACTGAGCCAATACAAATTGCCATGAAAACTTGACTAGTGTAGGCCTGTATTGCACAATCACTTAACTTATGACAGAGGACATTTCCATTGAACAAAACACGAAACTCGAACGTATATCGGCAGATTTTAAATCATATTCAAGAAAATACTGATATATCAAATACACTAACAGGCTGTAAACTGTCTAAATTCAGAAAGCAAACGTCCAAATATGCGTGGAAGAGCCCTGGAAATGAGATAACTCAAATGCAAACCTGATATTCAACCCATAAACCAATATCGTTAGGGAACAGAGTACAGACTTGGGAAGCAGAGCCAATGTTTTCTGTAAGGACAAACTGGAAATAACAACAACCGGCTAACAAAACACGAAAAGACTAATTAGAGACAATGACACACACCTGTCGCTTCAACTCGACTTCCCGCTGGTACGATACGGCTTGCGGGCGACGGCGAGGAGTTTCTGAGAAAAAACCCAAGAACAACGGGTTCAAAGTTGCAGAGACGGTAGATTCACAACGCATTTACAAGAACACTACTGCTGTCTATCTGAAATTAAGCCACTTCACCTCCCTCGGCGGCTACGGTCCAGCCTTTTTTCCCATTTGCCTCCGGTCTCCGACACTGTTTACTTTCTGCGTTGAAGAAGTCCCAGTACCGGAAGATAAGGAAAGTTTGCAGCAGACAGGAGCGCCTCTGAGCTTTTTCCATGACAGGTGCATTTCCTTTGCTCTATTAACCACACTTAATGTGGAAAACCTGACCCACATTATCTAAACTCTGCAACAGTTAGTAGTTTTCAGTTACTATTTCCAGAGAATTTCTGCAGAGGTGTCATTGGGCCAAAACAGGGAGGGGGTGTATGGAGGGAGATTATTCTCAACTGTATCAGCCAGGGAACATGTGCAATACAATATACAAAAGAAGAAAGTGAGACATTTTTGCCAAGCTTCTTATTTCGAAAAAAATAGTGCGTGGATTTTGATAAAACAGTGTAGAGGGTGCCAGAAGAAAATCTTGCACTATAAAGGGATGTGTACACTATGGGTGGAACTCACATTCTCCTCTCACGTTAGTAATGCTAAAACAGTCACACGTGGGAGTTAAACATATAGGCAGCCACAACTGCCTGCAAGTATCGCAGAATTAGAGCAATATGAAGAAAAATATTGTTCACAACCCTTAACATAACATGACTGCTTTTCTGGGAAAGAACCTGAAATAAAACAGGATATTCACCATTATTACTTCTGCATAGATTTTAAATGTTCATTTTAGTGCAACAAATTTTAAAAGGTTAATTAGGTGGTAATTTCAACAATGACATGAATAACTAAGAACTATATTACTAAGAACTATATAGTATTTGTACATTTCATATTGAATATTCATTTTTAATATCTAGTATGGTCTTACTGCTTTTAAGTGTGATCCTAAAAGCATCATACTGATGGATGTTTTTGTCTGTAAAATTCAGAAATGGCACATGGCACCAATAAATGGTTTATGTGAGCTAACAGGGAAGGTCAGTTCCAAGATGTCTATTCATGTGTTCAACTAACAGCGCTGTATGTTCAGCTTTAAAAATGAGAAATGTACCTTTCCAAAAATACCAAAGCATGAATATGGTGGGTTAGCCTAATATGAGTCCTGACATTGCAAATAAAATTACTTTGGGTGTTTATTAAACCACACACAAGAAATTGACTACTTGGAGAGTAGAGTAAAGCAACTGCCGTACAATACATTGAATGTTGGGTAGCCATAGTATCCACTCAGTATCAGTGCTAGTCTGTTTAATTCACAGTGGCCTGCACTCCAAGTCCAGCACAACATGGTGAACATGAGGTGCGTATGACTTAACATGCTCTGTGTGCTGAATGTTCGTTCTCCACGGTCCGCCAGTGATGTCCTTTAACAGAGAGGCGATGCAGCTGGCTGTGTCATCGGCCCAGGACTGCCAAACCGCTCTGTCAGCCTGCTTTGCAGATGCCTTCAGGGCTGCATTGTTCATAGGCGTGGTCTGTAACGGCGAGGTAACATTCTGGTGAATATGTAAAATGCCCCCGCTTGTTCTCCGCAGCAGGCGGCAGGCAGCAGGCCAGCCCTCCTCAGAGCTTGGTATGAGGCCCAGGTTCACCCGGTCAGCAACGTCACACAGTGGGAGCTGAGAAAAATGAAACAACCGTTGTAGTGTCCAGGGTTGCTTCTGTATAAACATTTCAACTAACTGTCCTTTAATATTGTCAACTAATTCCCTGCTCTATTTAATAAAAAAAAAATAGATCCTAGAATAAAGTAAAGTATCTTTGGAAGCTACATTGACTGTACAAAATATTAGGAACAATGGCCAAATGTATAAACCATGTGTATGCACAAAATATTTCACATCATGCTTAGCTGACACAGTCTTTCAAGTCTGATTATTGAGAGTTGGCAAAAAAGGATAATGTCAAAGTGTGAATTTGGGTGACATTTTATTTAGAGCCTTTTTCTTTCACTACACTGTTAGGATGTAGTCTACGTTCACCTTTTTTCAACAAGCCTTAATTTTGTTCTATCTTGAGTAAATAGATTTGTCACCATACATTATAATAATCTTTATTTATATAGAGATTATGATGATTATGGAGTATGAAGAGCCTACACCTTCATGTGTGACCTATTAATAGGTTGGTAAAACGTCATTATATAAAGGCTGTAGCTGTGCGTAATGGCTCTCACAGGCTCTGGATTCTCTCCCCAAACCTCAACCTGTTGGCTGGAGGCACCAGGGTCTTCATCAGAACCTGTTAATACAATATTCTACATTGTAACAAGGCACAAATGAGTCTGTTTTAATCCGTTTACTATAAGACCCAAACTGGGCAACATACCAAGTTCCATCTGGGCAGGTGGATCTGTCTCTCCCAAGTCATCAAGCACAAAGCCACTGATGGCAGATTGGCCCAGGATACAAGCCATGTGCTCATCAAGTAGAGAGAGTGCTGGGGTCCCCTCTCCTCCTCCAGTGGCCCTCACAGTAGTGCTGTGTGCACTTCTTGGCCTCACGCTTGAAATCATACCACTTCTTCTTAACCTCGCCCGGGGCTAATGTTTAGTGCTGCAGTTACCTTTTGCCATTCAACATATTTTATTTTGTTTGTAACGCCAGAGCTTAGGCCTCCGAATAACAGGCGTTTTCTTTTTTCTATTTCTCCAACCATTACTTCACCTTCACAGTCTGAAATTGTGCTTCTTCTTCCTCTCACTCTTCAACAATGCTTAGGCCAAAACTAAAATAACGATGGCCCTTTATATGAAAACCAGGCTAATTGGGGGTGTTGGAAGCCATTTATAGTAAATTGTGGGCATGGTCATAAGGCTTGTGCATGTGTGCACAATTTTAGGATGATTGAGACTTAGGTTAACGTATCACAAATCTGATGATCCTTGTCCTCTGTGAGGGTCCAAGGCTGGGGGATTTCGTGTACTAACCATTTATTGTTTCACATGTTGGGCACTGTGAAGCCCTTAGAGACTGTAACGGTGATTAAGGGCTATACAAATACAAGTGATTTGATTTGATGAAGACTGCGTATGCATGTTTCCTGTTTTGTGCGCCCACAGATTTCTACACTTAAATATACACAGTTTTATGCATTTGGCCCCTGCTCTTTACATGAAATAGACAGTAGATAGTCTATGTGACTACAGGTGAAAGCTATGACTCCTACTTTCACCTATTAAATCTTCTTCACTTCTGAAAAGGAGCTATAGATTATGGGGAGGAGATTTTTAATCCTTGAGTCAACTGAGACAGGAGATGGATGGAATAGAATTTAAGGTGTTACTAGTGTTTTGTACTCAGTAGCTTTTAGTAAAGACCAATACATATTTTTTCAAATACTGTTGTGATGCCAAAGATGAGCTTGTAATTACCCTGGAATTCACTCATACAAAGAAAAAAATAAAGGAAAAGAAAAATTGAAGTCAATGAAAAGGTCTCAGTTAACTGAGACTCTCATGACTGAACAGCGAACTGATCAATTAAGAGGAGGCAGAGCTAATATTGTCATTGTATGTAGACAATGATAAGTAATCATAAGTCATAAGTAATATATATGGAAAAAGATGTTTTCCCCTTACTTGTCGGTTGTCTCCTTGGTGAATAGTACAGCGATTAGACACCCTGTTTCTCTCAAGGTTTTTCTGCAGAGCTTTGACTGCATCAGGGTTCCACTCACAAGCATGGACATGGCTGGCCCTCGCATGTACCAAATATGGAAGAGTAAAGTATCCAATACCTGAGACAAAATAGTTATGCTAAGTTACATACAATTATGATAAAACTGCAAATAATTGATGTGATGTTTAGGTTAAAAAGGATTTATATCTTTTAATGTGTTAGAAAATGTGTTGAACGTGTCAACACTGTTTTACTACCTGCGTATAAATCCACCACAGTCTCCCCTCTGCAGTCAAATGCAGCTACCCGGAGCTTCTCTGTGATGTTTCCAGCCGAGAACATGGATTTGGTAACATCAAACTCATAACTGAAACATAGTTAGAGACTTCTGAACCAGGCAACTTTATATGTGATACAGCATACACTTTATATGCACACCATCATCAAGTTTGAACTTTTTTTTATTATCATGTATGTGCTCATGGCTTATTCAGAATAATTATTAGCTGCATAAAACAGTTTCCCCAGAACTAAATAAAGGGTACTGGCTGCTTAGGACTATCAGTTACCTGATCCCGTTGTCTATATGTGTCACCCAGCTGTGCTGTCCTAACAGCATAGTCACCACGGGGGATCTAAAACCATCCCTGGAGATTCGACTCATTTTTGCCAGACGCTTTGCTCCCAGCCCTTTAGCCACTGCACTCCATAGTTCCTGACCTAGAAAAATCAAAACATGTCCTAATCAATAACTTTGCTTACCCTTTGACTAGAGAACAGCACAATGGAATTTGAGGAAATTACCAATTTTCTTCCATATTGGCAGAGAGAAACAGCTGTCTCCCAGTAGGGCTAAGTCTCCATGACGCTGGCAGCTGTGAGGAATGTCCCCTCTCAAGTCCTCTGTCCAACTTTCTCCATGAGACTCCAACAGTTCTTGTATGATTTTCACTAGTTTATTTCTGCTTGTCCTTCCCTTCTCCCTCTTTGACTGTTGAGGAACCTATTGTAAAGGCATGACAAAAACAGGAGCTGCATAAATGACTGTCAAGGTGCAATATATTGTCTTTGTTAACACATCTGTTGGTGATATTTTAGGAAAACATTACCTGACTCCAAACAATTTCACAGAGACTATTTGACGCCACCCTGTTTTTGAGGGTTTGTAGGTCAAGTTGTGATAGGCAGGATGGTAAGATGGGCAGAAGGACTGTCCCATCAGAGTCTTTCTGCAGGCAGAAACTCAGGTCCAGAATACCTTGAGACTGAAAATATTTCCTTCGTAGAAAAATACATTTAAAGAGTAACGTTAAAAACAGCACAAAAAAGTGACAGAAATCGTGTGTTAAAACGTGTGTTTTATCAATCAACCTTTCTGTGCCTACTGCCTACCAACTAGTGGTTCTCATGCTAGCTAGCTAATTTAGCGTCGACAGCTATTAACTGACGATGATTACCTGAATTGTTGAGCTTGACACTGCGACACACGAAGGCATGGGACACCATCCATTTCCAAACAATAGATCTTCAATAACAATATCTGACATAAAATAATTGTGAGAGAATTAGTTCAAAACATATGCAAGCATCGTAGCTCAACAACAAAACAAGTTTCTAGTCGGATTATTATGTAGGACGGACCATTTGAAACTCAAAACTTTATTGAAGCAAGACAGTTTAACTCTCTCAAACCCGTTTGACTCAGAAAAGAACCATTGACAGTGAAATGCTAATAGCTGTTTTTTTCCTCATAGACATTGATCAGAGAGTGAAGAGTAAACGGTCATATATCTATATGAAAATATACAAGCCAGCATGAGCCCACGGCACTTTGGGCAAGTTGCCACCTATTGCCGATAGGTGGAGACAAACAGCCAAAAACTCATGTAAATCAATCTAGTTCAGAGTTCCTCAAATCCGGGCCTCGGGGTCCAGAGTACTACTGGTTTTCTCTCCTAAAAGGAAGTTAATTGCATTCACCTGGCATCCTAGGTCTACATCAATCCCTGATTAGACAGAAAGAATGGAAACTACCTGGCAGAATAGAAAACCAGCAGTACTCTGGACCCTGAGGCCCAGATTTGAGAACCACTGATGTAGTTCATGACCAGGGTTAACTTTTAATACAAAAAACAAAACAAAAACATGGTCGTGGGCCATCTAGGTAGGGCAATTGCACTATTCAATAAAGCAGAGATCATTTTAAATCTTAAAAAAGTTATGTCATATTACCACTGTGTTATATGTTATATGGCCAATTATATATACATTGCAATATCCTGTGGCCAGGATGTTGCCAGTTTTAACAAATGTATGAGCTAACAAGATAAAAGAAGACACATTTTCTACTATGGGGAAAAAACAAAGGAACAAAGGCCCAGGAGCTGAAGAAAAATACAGATGGAATTTACACTGTCAAAACTGAATGACTTTCTTCTAATTTATTTATTAATTATGAATGAAAGTATTTCAGAATTGGTTGGAAGGAAAGTATTATATCAAAAGTATTTTTTTTAATGCTAAACCTGTTACATACATACATTACACAAGTTTTTAAAATAAATCTAGGAAGTAAAAAGTAGGACAATAACTTTAAAATGTAGTGGAATAAAATCATAAAGTTCCCCATAGTTAGAATAATTTGAGGTGCAGGCACCTCAAAAATACACTTACAGTACAGTACTTTAGTAAAAATAGTTTATACTTACTTTACTTGCTATTTCAAATAGCACCAATATATCTTTGGATTTGTCATGATTCCCTTAAACTCTGCTTTCTTTCATTCCATTTCAGAGTGCCACAAGGTTAAACTAACTCTGGTGTAGATGTAAATAGCAGGAATCATGACTGATGGTGATGTGCAGTAGCTCTGGCTCCCCCAGTTTACTGCCTCTGGTTCATAGCTTCCGGAGGGGCAGAGAATGAAGGATGTCTGGTCTCGTCTCTGGCTCGTTTATGATTGTACCATCCCCTGCTGCTCCTGATAAAGTGCCATCTCCTTGCATCTGTGTGACAACAATAATGCCGTTATGGCTGTGTGACTAAATTGAGCCAATATTTAACCATCACAACATCAAATTTTATAGTAATACTTTCAAACATTGACTTATTTTGATTGCTTTGTTGACTATAACCCTACACAAATGCCACATGCCTTATAGAGTCATGGGTCGAATCTTATGCTGTATTTGCAAAATGATGTACTTGAGGACAAAATGTGAGTAGCATGACCTAAAAAAGATAACTAAAAGCATAACTGTCTGCTAACAAAATTGATTTACTGTTGAAGAAGAATGGAGCTATAATCAAAACAAGATGAAATAATGGCATGATAACCCCCTCTAGAATATTAAAACGATATCCTCAATTTAGAAGCATTAGAGACTTTCATAGAAACAAGAAAGTACAGTGAGTACTCTTTGACATGTTCTTCATAATTCAAACTAGAATCAAAATCCCCAGATTTCTAGCAGAGGGTTTTGCAGTAGTTGTAGGTCTAAGGCTCTGAGTAATACAACATATCACAATGTTGTAACCACTGATAGTATGAAAACCTTTTTTGATGACAGAGAGTTGAAATAGTTAACATTTAAATGGCTGCATTTATATAGTGCCTTTATCCAAAGCACTTTACAATACCTCTCATTCACACACACACACAGACTGATGGCAGTGAGCTGACCATCGGGAGTAATTTGGGGTTCAGTATCTTGCCCAAGGACACTTCGACAGTAGGAGCTGGGGATTGAACCATCAACCTTGTGATCAATGGACAACCTGCTCTACCACTGAGCCACAGCCATTTACTATGGACTTTTGGCTGATAGGGGTTGTTTGGCATCCTTTTTCCAGTATTTGGTAGCCATTTTATGATGATTCAAATTGAAATCAAATTGACCCCACATTTGATTACTTGTTGAGTAGAGTAAGAATTTCATCTAATAATATATATGGAACATTTTGGAATTCAATCTCCAAAAGCATTTCTGTTTACTCTGAGAATGTCTGCCTCACTTGATGGATAGCAGTCAACCTGCATCCAGGCACAATAATCTGCTGTCTCTATCTTCAAATTGTATTATTAAAAGGTAATTAAGATAAAGCTTCCACGCTACCGTTCACCATTGATCACTGGAGTATTTAGGCTCTAATTGGACCAATGATACTTCAGCGGTTATAACACCAAAAAAATGTCTAACCAATTAACTTCATTAATAAAATTCTCATTTGTGTGATGCTACAGACTAGCAACTTTAGCATATAAATGTAGTTTGAATAGGACGTTTATCTCTCTCCTTTGTTCCTTTTTGTTTTACCTGTTCTGCCCCTTTAAGATTAGACATTTCAATCTAGGCGTGTTTCCTGCTGCCATTGACTAAACCAAGAGCTCGCGTCCTGCGGGAAAAAGCGCAGCAAATAGCTACACCTCATCATACAGGCTGCGATTATTTTTATTTGCCTGTTCGCATCGAAGGAATTGTGTTTTTTTTAAATAGCACTTATTTACCATTTCCAGCTGCATGCTAATAGTGGCATTTATGTGAACGTTGTGCAGTGCGCCTCTGTGATCATTTATGATTTATCGAGATGATATGAATGTCAACCGGTCAAGGTCCACTCTCCCGATGCAAGAAGGAAGACGGGATTTTTTCGCTTCTGGTGGAAAAGATCTGCCGCAGGCATTTGGATGAATTTCAAATTATAAATTACAAGATTCAATGGACAGTAAGGGATTCTGATTGTTTTTCCATTTCAGCAGTGTGGGAGTCCTGGCATTGGGATGATACGGTGCAGTCAGAGGAGCAGCACTTAACCAGAAATATGGATTAAATTAGTTTGAAGAGATGACCGCGACACTTAAAAATGAAGAAAACGCTTCACAGTCATCGTTTTTTAGAGAAATCATTATTATTGTTGAATCGGTCATTTGTTTGTTGCCAATGGATTGTGTGACACTTTGATTCAACAGTATTTGTAAGACTACCAAGGGTGTGCGATCCTATTCCTCACCCATCATCAGCATTTTAAATCATTTGCGGTTTAATTGATATTAGGCTGAACAAAATTAGACTTCTGTCGTAAAAACACAAAGCTTATACCACATCGTTTTCTTTTCAAAGCAAAGGAAAATTTTAATTTACCAAAGAAGGACTATTGACCGGACTGACAGCACCACCATGTCGGCTGTAATGTTAACACGGAAGGTGCGAAAATGGGAAAAGCTCCCGGGTAAAAACACTTTCTGCTGCGATGGACGGGTGATGATGGCCCGGCAGAAAGGCGTGTTCTACCTAACCGTGTTTCTCATCATCGGGACCTGCTCTCTCTTCTTTGCGTTCGAGTAAGTAAATGCATCACAACTCAATTGTGCAACTCCTGTGCTTCCTCCTCTGACTCAAAATCACTATAATGTTCCTACAATATTACTACAGGGACTATAGTGTGTCTGTGGCACTCAATAGTTTATAGTGACCCTTGACCAACTTTAGGGTATTTTTTCATCTCCTACGTCTATTTCTGTGGTGTATTTTTGACCTATATTTGCTGCCTGATGCATATATATAGTAATATTAAGTACTATTGGATATTTGCTTCTAAAATGTATTATAGGATTACTATAATACTTTCTTCCAAGGATCTAAGAGCAGTATTTTCTTGGATGATAACTCCAGACTCACATCTAATACCCACCTAATGTTTGCCCTACATAAACAGTAATAAAAAGTGGAGACATTTTTTATTTCAGAAGCCCTGAAACACATTGCGGTTCTGTGTTCATTTGCTCAAAATTCAACCCTGAGAGGGCAAAGGTTTCTGATTGACCACATACTGTATTGTTTAATATTTAATGACCATATCTGTCCGGTGAAAGGGCCTCTTGCTTAAGAGGTAAAGCTGCCTTTTGTTGTCTCAGCAGTTCTGCCTCAACCCACTAGCACAACCCAATGGACCCATTAGCACAGCACACACTATCAGCTCAGATGCAGCATGTGGGCCCAATTCCTGCATACTAGCATGTGTCTGGGTTTTAAGAGAAACATGTTTTTAATTATTGACCACGAGTTAGGAAGTGAAAATCGTCCTAACCTCTTCTCTTTTAGGTATTGCCCCACCTTCTCTCTCTCACTCTCTCTTTACTTAACCCACAAGTCAGGCGCTATGAGATAGCACAAGGTCTTGTACTGTAACACAGTAACTCTACCAGGCCATATGCATCCAAGCAGCTGCGGAGAGAAGACTAGTAGCCGCTCTTGCCGGTGCCAAGCCCTTCCCATCTCTATCTGCTCTGCACGGTAATGGAAGTCTGCTCTCCTTTGAGTCTGGACAGAAGGAGCTGTTGTCCAGCTCAGGGCAGAGAGAGACGAGGCTGATACTGCTCCCGCTAAGCACCCGAGCTTGGAGGAGGCCTTGTGGTGACTAATGGCTGGAGGGTCGTTAGCACGCTATGTTCATATTACAGTGCAGCGTAATTACTTCTCATGGGGGATGGATATTAACGTGGAGAATGAGCCAGACAACAGGGAGGGGGTAATTCCAAACTTGCCATTACAGGGCAATTTGAGACATATCTGATTTGAATCTCTGACCGAGTAATAGCCTTCTGCAGAGAGGCTCTGAGGTTTTGATGCATGTACAGACTGGCATTTTACAACTTCGCCTAGCAGCCCGGTCCTACTTGGCATTTGAGATCTTTTGATTGAATGTACAGTGGAATATTTTCAATTGGTATAGCTGTACTAGTTTTTCCAAAGCGAAGCAAATTAATCTTTCCAACTATCCCAGACAATGATGAAGAAGTACTCTTACTGTGTAAGACCGCAGGCCACATCCACTCTATCTGTCCTTCATTTTATCATGGAAGTTTCACCACACATTTTCTTTATTGCACTTATAGTTTCTTGAATCAGAGGATTTATTCCTTTCATGTGGGCACCATGGCATAGCTGGGAGAACAGAGAGGGCAGTGTCTTTTAGTGTAGACTGGATCATGTCCAACAACATCTTATTTTTATCATTAGCCATCAGTAGCACATGCAGCGAGGCTTCTCTGCGCTAGAATCTTTGCTAAATTGTAGAAAATGAGAGCAAATACACAATCTGGAAGACCAATGAGGTGCAATCCAACAACTTATTCACTGAGATCCTTGCTCAGCAGAATCAATTCAAGGTTGCATGTCCTTAGCTTGGTGGTTCCTTCCCCCTCAAGGATCCAGTGATCCCATTTTAATGGGATTTTACCTATGTATTACATTGGGTATCGTATGTTGTGAATGAGAGCTGCCTATGATAGAAAGAAGGCTTTCATAGTCCTTTGGCTGATATGCTACATGTCCCCAAAGCCTTGCTCCCAGGCATGTGTGTGTGTGGGTGTGTGTGTGTGTAAGTGTGTGAGTGTGTGAATGTGGGGCCACCTATGGATTTTGGATGAAGGCGCAGCAGCCTGGCACACAAGGACAGTGTGTCATCTGTGTGGGGCCCGGGACGCTGAGCTATGGGACCAAGGGAGGCGTATGTGCATGTAATGAGAGAGATCCTCCTGAGCTGGTCTCTTCTTCTTATCCGCTTCCTCAAATATGAGGGTGTGACGAGGGAGGAGAAGTGCAGTGCTGACCCTGCAGAGTGACTGCGGTCAGAGGAGATCTGGTAACAGACCCCTGAGATCCAATGAGGCATCTATCCCCACCCTCTCTCACAGTTAGCCAATCAAAGCGTGGCTCCTGGCTGCAGCTAGCCAGCCAATAACATAATTTATGCCCAGCTCAGAGAACATGCTCCATTTACAGTAACGATGATCTACAGGCTTTGTTCTCTGAAAGCTTCCCTGGAGGAGGAATGTGCAGGTTTTCCGTGTAGGGTGAAATTATTTTGCCCATATCGTGTACCATGCAGGGGGAGGATTATATACATTTCTTCAGTTCATCTATGTGGTTTATAATAGATGCTACATGTCATCCCTCTCCATGGAGATTTCTGTCTAGATGATGTCATCATCTGAAATGTCCAGACTCAGGTGTCCATAGCCACTCTAACAGCAATGTTGGGGGCCTGATGTTTCAGTCTCTCATCAATTTGCAGATAGTTATGGTATGGTGGTGGTTTGTTAGGCGTTCATTGAGTTTTGTTTTTATTTCTCTGTAACTACAGGTGCCTCTTTTCTCTTGGTCATGTTGAATTTCATCTGCCTGAAATCACGTCATCATCATCAGCTCCGTCATTATTCTTCATTTCACTTTCTATTTAGATTAATGTTGATGGTTTTTGATCCTGTGATGTAACATCTTTAATCTCAGTTTTTTTTAAATGACCCCTGGATCTCATGGTTCATCTCTCAGTCATAGGGTATTTCAGTGTTGCATAATAAAGATGGGGGATTTAAAACAGATTGTACCCTTTGGAGCTTTAGTGTAACCTGTCCCAAAGGCACCCACACATTGGATTGGAGTAAAAGGGTATGCCTCTTTTCCGGTCTTTGTAGACTAGTGTTTATAGTAATATAGTAGTATAGAGGTCTGGGAATGAATCTGACTATGGGTAAAATCTGTTTTCTGCTGTAAATGGATGTATAACCCCCGACTATTTTACAAAGGTTTGTAAAGGAGTGAATTTCTGTCGCTGTCTGGAAAGGGGAGAGAGGGCAAATGGAGTTTGTCAGCTTTTGTTTTTTTCAACAGTGCCCCAGAAACAGAGAGGCACATTGTACAGATGTTTGTACGACAGAGAGAAGTTACATAGGCCAGCACAGCAAGTACATCATTAATTTATATTGTGATTCATGTGGGTCTCCAACAGCTTACACCCGTGTTAAGTATTAATAAAGGCAGGGCATGAAATGTTCATGAAAAGACAAAATGTCAGGAGTCACTAAGGCATGACATCTAACTTTAACATGATCTTGGGTTCAGTCATGTTATTGCGCAGCGGTTGAGATGATTTTAATTTGGTAAGATCCCTACTTTAGAAGCTTCATCTTCTCTGAGCTCCTGTTATCCTGTGTTGAGAGGGAAAGCCCATGGATCAAAGTCTGTATTAGACACTCCTAATGCCCACCACTCTCTCCAACACACACACACACCACTGCACCGTATTGCCCTGTTGTGTTGGAGGTACTGCAACAGTGGCTTTGCATATCACAAAAGCGTTACCTTATCTCTTCGATGCATTCAAAGAACTCTCTGTTACTAGCTTGGTCTTGCATTTCATGACAGGACTTGATCTGTGTTTTTTTGACAGTTGCTGTGGCAGTCCATTAAGTGTGAGCTAAATATCAACTCACTGGCTAAACATGCATAGTAAGGTCAACAAAAGAAGGAAAGAATATAACGGCAACATAAATGATGCGCTTCCCCTCGGGGTCAGTAACAAATATGTTGTCTTGTTTTGACCTGTAATTGTAGTGCAGTGCAGTGTAGTCTATTAAATGCAGGAAGGCAGTGGTGAGATGGATCATATCCCCAAGAGTCGCAAAAATCTGATCTGTGATATCTGAGATATTGTGACAGACGGAGGGATGGAGGCCAATCCATAGACCCCCCCGTCTGAGAGAGAGAGAGAGAGAGAGAATTTAGATTTCCTGTTCCATGTGTGGTGATTGATAAACGTACAGTGTCAATACCACCCTGCCCTTGTAAAGCAAGGGAAGTGATTACATCCAGGAATGATGTGGAGTCTTGATGGGAAGCGATGATTGAGTGTACCTTGAATGCTTACCAGTCATCAGTACTGGAATTACACATCATCGACAGACTGCCTGGGCTGCGTCCCCTACTGCCTGCTCTCTCTTCATTGACTGGCTGTCCTCTGCTGTCTCCAACCTAATGAATGGAACAAACATGCTTTTCTCAGGCTTGGACCAGTGGAAAATTTTCTATTGATTTTAATCGCTGTTCTCTTTTTTCCATTATTGTGAAAAAGCCACTACAGGAAAACTAATCAGACCAGTACAGCAGGTATTGTGTGCTTCAGGTATGCCGACCTACCTGGCTCAGCTACGTACATAGTGGGACTGAACAGGTTGACTTTGTTTCCTCCCACATTGTGCTGACTTCTACCTGTACTTACACTCCTTTCCTTTTATATTTCCTCTTAACTGTGTGTGTTGTGAGGGAGCAACAAATGCAACCCCAAAAAAAAGGATGTATGGCACAAATCAAATTAAACCAGCTTTTAAGATGATTTTGTCATTGATAGGTTATTTCATTAGTTATATTAGTTTATTATTGCCTTGCAGTATTTTGATACAGACAAATGGCCGCTGTCCTTTATTTTGTTTTGAAAAGAGACTTCCAAATAAATGATTATTATTGTTAGAGCAAAAAGAGCTTCAACAAATAAACTGTTATGACACAGTGAAGGAAAATATAATGTAGCCTGATGATTTTACTTATATATTATTTATAAAACTTCTATCTATCCATCTTCACAGGAATATTTTGACAGTATTTTCACTCCACATAGCATTACAATGGTCCAGATATCCATATTCCATGTTATGGAGCTTAGTGTATTCAGCTAGTGATGTCAGCTGTGTGGGCAGGCGATACCCAGTTAGTCTTGTACAGGATATTGCACAGTACGCTCGGATCCTGTAGTACGACATCAGTGTTGCATTATGAATATATGATCCCGGCCACATGGGAAGGACTCGAGACTGGGCAGTTTATCTATTAATAACTTCATGCAGAAGCCTTTGGTTCTGCTCTCCACTCTGTCGCAGCGTTTTTGCACTGCAGCTCGCTTCTGTTGTCCCAGTGAAGATCAGGCCTTTTAGAGTGCCCTGCTGGCTGCATTCTCACCGGCCTGGCAATTTGAGTGATGTTAGTGTTCCTGCAGAAGGTGAGGGGAGTGTGGCGTCATGTTTATTCACCACCATGACTTCAGCGCGGTCCAGAGAAAGGGCAGCTCTTACAGGACTGGTTCATGACCTTATGCTGAGTACACCTCTTCAGAATATGTATGATCTTGTCCTGCCATGCCCCTAGGATCTTGTCCATGCTGCCCTGATGGGTGAAAATTAGGAAAAGCTAATAGTCTCTTGTGAATTATTTGAGAGGGCTCTCGTGTTTCAGCTGTGGTTGTTATCTCTCTCTTTGGTGCAGACATGAAGTGAAAAATCTTTTTATTTTAATGTTTTGCTATGAAATCAAGACAAAGCAAGATGCAATCATTTTCCACCAGCATTTCTGTCATATACTGTGATAAGGCCAAGCAGAGTAACTGCATTTAATAATTGCGGCTAGAATGCTTATGTCAATGTTTATCGCTAAATGAAGGAAAGACAATTTCTTCCTTTCACCATACTAGATAAACACCTTAGATAAACTCTACTCTTTTTTTTTTTGGAATTGATCTTCATTCTCACTCTGGATCCTTTTGTTCTCCTACAGATGCCCATACCTGGCTATCCATCTGTCTCCTACCATCCCAGTCTTTGCTGTTGTGCTCTTCCTCTTCGCCATGGCAATGTTGCTGAGGACCAGCTTCAGCGACCCGGGGGTGCTGCCACGCGCCCTCCCTGAAGAAGCTACCTTCATCGAGATGGAGATTGGTGGGTGAAAGGGACACATTTTTAACCATTTATCTCTGTAGCTTGAATGGATTTGTAACCATTTGTTTTGTGTATGCCAATAATACCAAGTGTAAAGCCAACATGCTAGCCTCCCATTTTAGTGACAATGTTCTCCTACAACGCAGATCTCCGTCAGGTTTGAAGTAGTCTGCGGGCTTAACTCTTTTCTAACGTGACTTACCCAGCCCAGCTCCTCACCTTGATGTGTGCGTAACTGTTAGTCAAAATCAGTACTGATAATACCACCAGGCACCAGCAGCTTATCTTTACCCATTCAAACAGTATGTCAACAGGACAAAGGATGATTACCGTCAATGTACCTGGTTCACCATCACCAGGTAGTCATAGTTATTCATCTTTCATTCGGGGATGTGGAGTTAAGGGAGAGTCTATTCATGTGAAAGCGTTTCGGAGGTGTGATACTTCAGCATATGGGCTGGCCGGGCAGTGTGGAGACAGCCTCAGCCCTGTTGGTTTATTCATGTCTGTTTTGCTTTATGTTGCTAAAGGTTGGTGCTGCACATCCTCCTTGTTCTAAAGCCTAACAAAAGATCAATACCTAGACAGCAAATCATATGTATTAGTAGTGATAGTCCAAACAAAAAGAAACATTTTGTTGTCCTCATATGTAATGGATTTTTGTTTTTTTCTGACTACTTTCTGAGCTGTCCAGACTCTCTCCTCCTCTCTGGAGGGATAAGCCTGTCTGCAATATCTCTGCACCAGCTCTGCATGCCTCCTCCCTCCATCCTTATCCCTCCCTTTCTGTGTGGTTGTTCAGTGTTCCCTCTTTGTGTTAAAGATTCACAGTGTCCTTCAGCCATCACCCGTCCTCTCTCATTTCATACAAGAGGCATGGGTGGAGACCGGTCTCTAGATAGGACAGAAGAGTCCTGTAAAAGCAAGGCTGAGGCATCTGGTCCTCTGAGAATGGCTGGCTGGCAGCTAGCGCTTCCTTCGTCATGTCTGACTCATCACGCACTGGATGATAATGGCTTGGTGGTTAGCTGTCTAGCTATGGATGTGATAACCTTAGTGGAGAATTTACTGCTGCTGTATGTAAAGCCTCAGAGGAATCATTTATCCAATAAAGCAATGTATCACAACCACACACACACACACACACACACACACACACACACACACACACACACACACACACACA
>CABFOQ010030392.1:0-54204 GCA_900660455.1 Gephyroberyx darwinii | reverse complement strand
CTAGGTCAAGGCTAACCAAGGCTAGGCTAGGTTGATGGCAGGCATTAGTTGGTGAGGGTTAAAGGGAGTTGTGAGGTGGTGGCGCAGAGGGGTGTGTTTCCAGGACGCTGGAATACACAGTTAAGCCTTCTTGAGGTGTTGTGGGCCTAACTTAACGAAACATCGGTGAAAGAAGGTGCCCACTTGATAACCCCAATGACGTGCCGCATACCGCTGTTGGCTAGGCTAGGTAACTGGCGAATGGTGCCATCTGAGGAATGACTCCGTAGATTTATGACGGTGTAGCCTGATGTCTGCTATGGTGTTGCATCTGATGGTGGCTATATCACTCGTTTGTTTTGTGTTTTGTCTTATCTGAGTTGGCCTTCTACATGTGTTTACCTTGGATTATGGCACAAGGGATAGTAACATCTTGTCCTGTGTATTAATGAATGCAGGGGCATTGAACTTCACCAAACCCTATTCCCTCATTAATATGTCTGCTAGGTCACAGGAGAATTAGAGGATGTCCGGTCGGAGGCAGAGCTATTGAAGAAGCAATTGGCCAGTGAGAGGTTGACTGTCCGTAACCTAGAGACACTTCTCTCCACCAATCGACACAAGGAGTTCCAAACCCACCTGACGGCTAGTGAGAAAGAGTCTGAACTGAAGGTCCTACGTGACAGGCTCACCCTGGCCGACAGCAAAACGTAAGACAAGTCCAATATGCATACCAGCAATTCCTGTCAGAAGTTAGGGAATATGTGTTATATAGTTATTTGTTGAATGAAAATTGTGTGTGTGTGTGTGTACAAACTCAGTGCAGGGCATGCCAGGGAGGTGTCGCAGCTCCGAGGGAAAGTCTCTCAGCTGCAGACGGAGATGGACGTTCTGAAGAGACAGTTGACCACTGAGCGCTTTGAACGGTGAGCTGAATGGCTGTTCTTCTTTACATTACATGACAACACTTACGGCAGGACTGTAATATTATTCTGGGACAGCTTGATCTAAAACACTACAATTCTCTGTCACTGATGCTGCCACACACATTTGCACTATAAGGATTACAGTGTGATTTACTCTATCACCAATAAAAATTTCCTCTGTTAAGAAATGTTTAAAAATGTACTTATCAAGATACAAATGTGAGTGAAACACAATGAAAGTACAACCAGTACATTTTGAAGTTGTCTCATGGCCTCTCTGTTGCTATCTATCCTCAGTGAAAGGGCAGTTCAGGAGATGCGTAGACAGGGCGTGTCATTCTCCTCCCTGCAGAGCTCCTCCCCTCTCAGCATGTCTGTCAGTCCCCATCCTGTCTCCCCAGAACGCTCCATTCTCCGAACTCTTGACCGCTCCACTGACAAATCAGCGGAGAAGTAAGGCTGCACATCACACATACTGGCGTTTTGGACTTTAAAATACTTTTTACTTTTTTTTTTTTATTTGCCACTTAAAATCAGACTTTTCCTTTCTCTCCCCAGAAGTGTGAGCTTCAAGGAATAGCAATTAAAAGGACACAAAATGAAGTCAGAAAGAATCCTCTGTTTGGAGTGTTATATTTAGACATGAGTTCTCAAGACCTGCATAGCCGTGGCATTAACACTTGGCTCGACGTGTCCGTCTAAAACAGTATACTTGAAGACCACCTTCTTTCCCTGTCCATCCTATGGCGCAAAAGATGTCAAACATGAAATCATGCCTTGCTCTTACTGAAGCTGACAATGCTAATGTTCTGAACAAAGTGTCCTATTTTTCCAGTCCAAATATGCACTCCCCATTGATGTTGCTTATTAACTGGATGCAAAGTATCCTCTCAGACGATGAATTATAGTTGTGAACAAAGCTTGGACATATCTTTGTGAGTAAGTTGAGGCATGCTTTCGCCATGTGTGTTCTTGAACTGACTGGTTTGCAGGAAGAATGACTTCTGTTACATGGAGGAACAGAGAATTGTTAGTTCTGCCCTATGGCAAACCAGGTTTTGTGACATTTGTGCTTAATGTGCGTGTTTTTCAAATGATGCTTAAATTATTTACAAATAAAGCAATACAAAAATAAAAGTTAAGTTAAATAACAGTTATGTACCTCACACCATCTTTTTAATTTTAACTCTTGCTTTATTGGATAGTAAACAATAGAGGGTTCTAGGAAAGATGGGAGGGATAGGAAAGAGGCCATGACACACAACAAACGTGAGCCTGATTCAAACCCACAACTCTGAATACACGGTGAGTACTTTAGCCTGCTAAACCACCAGATGCCCATGAAGACCAGATTTAAGCCATCAGGCCTCTACTCTGTTATCCAGATGAAGAAACTAGCAAAATAAAAACACTGGCCTTGCAACTTTAATGTTTCGTTATTGACAGTTTCATTAATACATGCTGAGTGCCCATCTACGGTAACATTCTGTTTGGCACGTTATCTGGACGTTAGACAAGTGTGATTTGGATTTCAGTAACTTTTTTTAACACTGTTTTGAAGTTTTAGTGGTTTTGACATCAGGCTCCATCTCTTCTAATCAGTATTTTGCAATTATGTGCGAACATCTCATAAAATGTACAACTGGTATCAAAACACTGCTTGTTTCCTATGAATAAAAATGGTACAAAGGATTTTGTATAAAAAAATAATTTCAAAACTATAAAAACTTGTACACTTAATGTCTGCAATATTCAGTGGTTGTGTTGGGGAGGGAATAGGTGAAGAGGGAAAAGTCTAGAATGTACTTGGGTAGGAGATCCCTCAGCAGCTTCTGGGGTAAGCTGCACAAGTAATAGTGCAATGTCTGCGTGGTGACTGGCTTGTACCATGTTTGCCTTTCCGGGAAGTGGACATGAGGGGGGGCCCCAATCTGCTGGAGCACAAACTCAGCATCGCGTTCAAGGTGCTCATAGGAGCCAATGAAGTTATAGGGCACAGCACAAGGCTGGCACAAGTTATACACTGGCATCCAGTGCTCATTCATACGCTCCACGTCCTCATCTAGCAGATAACGCACAAACTCTGCAAAGGTCACATCATCTCCTGTCACTGATGTGTCCTTAGCATGGCCTTTTCTGTACCGCTTTATGATCTCTATACCGTACTTTCTCTGGTAGGACTGAATCTCCCCGAATTTGTTCCTGTACGCAGAGAGTAGGCGCTCCATGGGCTCTCGCACAAACATGAACTTGAAGTAATGCTTGAGTCGGTAGCGGATCTCATCGGGCTTCAGGGAGGACAAGAAGAGCAGGTCACTGCGGTGGTCCATCTTGATGTTGACGTCCACGCTTTCCAGGGCTCCGTTCAGGACCTTGAGAATTCTCTTCCAGTTGGAGCAGGCCACTTTGGGGACATAGCAGTAGAGAAAGCGGTGTTCATCATTGACCAGGATGTGCTGCAGCAGAGTCTTCCTCTGTAGGGGACTCAGGGACCAAACGGTGTGGGGCATGTTCTTTTGGCCACACATTGTCCGGATAGTGCGGTTGCGGATCTCCTGAAGGATCTGAATGTGAGAGAAAGCAAGTGGAATAAACACTCAACACACTTATTTAGCTTTAAAAGGTATCAACAATCAAGGGATTGTAGTGAAGAGTAAATCCACCTACTCTCATTTAACCCACCTTTTTAACCTGGCAGGAATTTATGAATGAAAATGATATGAAGATAATCCATCTTCATATTTTCATTTCAAGGGTAATAATTACTGCCGCATTCTTGAAAATGCAACTTGTTTTTGTTTTCTTTGGTGGTTGTTTGCCTCATAATGATCACCGACTAGAGGTCATCCTTTACCCACCTTTTTATTCACCACTATATCACTGATAGACAGAAAGCTCCAGAGACTTCAGGCGTCCAGCCTGTGGAACAGATCTGATTTCTTCTTTATAGTGGAACCGTTACACGAAGTCTCAAGGCCATACATCACTACATTTGTTCGCTTGGTAAAAGACCACTGATATGCCTACGATGCCTACCTGCGACTCCGTGTCTACAGCAGCCGGATTGCGTTGTACAGCCTCTCCGCTGTAGTCTGCCCGTCTGCCGTTTCCCCGAGGTGAAGGCGTCTCCATATTGTTCAGCATTCCTTTCTCTATCATGAGCAGCAGGCCACCGGACGCTACGATCACTGCAAACGTCAGCACCGACGGCAGAACTGCGGAGCTGCGGCGTTGGGAGCCTGAATTCACCGTTGTCCTAAAGTTCATAATCGAGCCGCTCCTCGCTCCTGCTCTTGTCATCGTATAGTCCTGCTTGCGTGGAAGCATAGTTTCTGTCCGGGTTGTCTGTCAAACAGTTGATGGCTTTTTATTTCCACACTAAAAAGTTGGCCATCTACTTACCACTTACACATAGCTAACTTTCAAAGTGTGCCAGTGTTTGGCAAGACAGGATATATTACAAAAAAACAAAACAATTTCCGGTATGAATTTCCAAAATAAAAGGCGTATTAACGATAATAACGATAATACTAATAAAAGTGAAAATAAAGACTAAATTTAATAAGCAATCTGTAGTAAATAAAAATACAATTGTTTCCCCAAATTCCGTACGTCGCAAGGCTATTTTAGTAACGTTAGTACAAAGTACTAATGTGAAAATAAATAATATATATTTAAAGAATAATCTATTGCAAATCAAAACTGTATTTGTCAGGTACATTCTAGACCATCTATATCTATGCATCCATCCATCGATTTTGTGCCACTTAACTGGGTCAGGGTGATGGTAGGAACAGGCCAGGCAGGGCAGCCAGATGTCCTTGTCCCCAGCACAATCCTTTCCTCCAAAGGCGGCATCCTTACCAGGTGTCAACCACATTAACTGTCAATGTAGAGGAGGCTCAACTTAAAGACCTCCCGGGTCGCTGAGCTCCCCAACCTGTCACAGAAAGTGAGCCCATTCTTTCAGTCATTAACCAGAGTTAGTGGTCATAGGTGAGCGATTACTGACACAACGGTCTAATTCAACACCTGCTTTACTGCAGCACGATCTACATGACCATTCTTCTCCCGTTGTGCTATCTATAGATATCTATGTGAAATTGAACTCATCTTTTCCCTGGGGAGCTTCTCAATAGTCCCTAAGAGTCTCCTTTGAGAGTTCCTCGTCTAGACAGATACTATCGGTGTCACCTTTAGAAAAACTATAGTAATCTTAGCATTACATTTTAGAAGGATACCATACAATATCACAACAAATGCTAAAACATACAATCATAATATAGCTATTATAGGTCAAAAGGTATACCAGAGACAGCCTTATAGTAATGCCTTAAGAGATATAAACTACGATACGGTCATTCTCAACTCACTATTGAGTGCCACAGACCGTGAATCCCTATAGGAATATTATAGAGAATTTTCGTTGGGGCGGTGCACAGTAATGTTTCCATTCAGATGCTCTTTTCTTGCATTTCAATCCCTTCCTAAAATCACGGACGTACATAACAATTCCAATAACAAGCTTGCACTGTGACAAGGACGCATATATTGGCTGTATTTCGCTGCTCGCTTCTGTTTTGCAGCCACACCCTCCCATATCCATCTCACATGCGTGCAGCTGTGCGGGACTGTCTGTGCGCCTCTCCGTGCGTGCGTCTCCGTCAGGCACCCGCAGCATCAGCAACACAAAAGGGTCGGTGCGCCGTGGGCAACCTCGAGGCTGATCGGAAGGAAGAATCACGTAAAAGGTGGTGGGATTATTTCTTTTCTTCCATTTGGTGATTCTTTCGATGAATAGCGGCTCCATTTTCATGAAGCTGATGACCTTGTCACTGTATCCCACCTCTCATTTCTCATTGACCTGCACAGATCTTTTGCTCCATCCTTCGCAGATGTGTGTGCTGTGAAAGGGCTGGGATTTATAATTTGATTTGACGAGAAATGCGAAAACGCTGATGTCAATAGGCCAAAGCATAATAATCGTTATTCTTAATCCAAAATGACCGTTTACCCATTTCACGCATTTGCATGCAATATGTGACAATATGTGAGAAACCCAAAGGCCAGATTCTTTGTTCTTCGTCTGCCTTTTAGTCTGCAATTAATAGCCTGTAATCCCTATGCAGCACGCATCCGTTAATGTGCCATTAAGGCTACGCATTGATCCATGTCTTTAGGTCTACAGAGACACCTCGCCTCTACAGTACCTTTAACACAAAGATACCCGAGTCAGTAGTCGAAACGATTGACTATCCAGCCTTTAATATATGTGGATTTTGTGTCAGTTGGAATGCCTCACGTCTAGGCCTACGGCATATGATGGTGTGGGCCTGCTACATGTGCGAAAAAACTGAAATTACGGATAGTTTTTCTTCTCCACACGTTATTAATGTGCAAGCTTGGCCTCGTTTTCATCAATGCTGCATTTACTGTCAACGTCAATGGGCTTTCATCTTCAGATACAGGGGCAGGGAGAATAAATGGCATTTCGCCAGAAATTAATTTACTGGCTTGGAAGGGATCCTGCTGGTGTTGCATTTATGGTGCTAGGATGTGTAAACCGGTTGGTTTGTTGGTTCTCTGCTTCAGTCCCCGATAGATTGTCACTTGGCATCTTTTGTGTTTATAAATGGATAAGCACAGATATCAAATTAAAGACTGGTCTGTGTTTTGCTGAAGAATGGGGAAAACTGTCATGTCAAGATTGTACTTTAATACTACCATTATTAATTTGAGAGTCGAGTCTTTTTACAAAGTACTGCAATGGTCAGTTTTAGGTGTTTTGTACTAGCCTGAAGTTTTGGACTGTCAGATGTGCATAGCTGTACAGTAAACAACGACATCTCTATTTTAAAATACCATGTCATCACCCTGCAAATGATGACTAAACATTTCCCCAGATGTCTGTGTCTGTGACAGTGCTTCTGCAATGTCTGTAGAGAAGAGCAACATTCATTTTTATCTGCATCATGCATCAATCTATGGCTTCAACTATGAATTGAATTACTGTGAATTACTGTAGATGCAGTCTCTGGCTCATTGATTGTTGTTTTTTTTTGTTAAATATAGATTCACCTGCAGTCACATAGAAGCACATTAGGATAAGGTAGAGATACCCAGCCCTGCCATCTGTATCAGTGCAGCGCTTAGCTAAGGCAGAAAATGGTAATTACAGTTTACCACTTCATTCCTTATGAGGTCTGTCCTATTTTATTCATCCCTCTGTGGGACACGTACCATACTAATGTAGCAACTTCAGATACATTCAAGATACATGTACATGTTTATGCAATACATCACTACCCCTAACAAATATTTGCACATATTTTTCAGAAAAGGCCTTTGGAAATGTGGCATACCAGTAATTTCAGTACATAAGATAACAAGAACATGTACAGTAGGCTGTAGATTGAGCATCCATTAGATTGGTGATGTATGCATTGTAACCAAGACGATATAAACTGGTCTTCAGGTTCATCCCACTGTAGAATTAAAAGGATTAGCCTGTTTCCCCCCATGGTATTAGTTCCAGTTTGCTGTTTATTCTTCAAGCCCGTCCGTATCATCCATCAGAATCATTAAAACAACAATACGTATACATATAGCATATTCCAATCTCTGCATGCAGTTAAAATCTGAAAGGTATATTAATCAACACATTTAAAGGAGTTTACTTTATGGCCATATAAATTATGAATGACTGGCTCACAGTACATTTCAAGTGCAGTGGCTGCTACTTTATCACTGAGAATTGCTGAGGGCTGTTGATCTTGGCCTTTATACCTCTTTACACATAATGTTGACTGATTAAGACTTATTCTCCCCTCATCGTGTGTGTGTGTGTGTCTGTATGTATGTGTGTGTGTGTGTGTGTGTATAAATAGAAACTCCCACTAAACCAGCACAGAGAGCAGTCTGTCTTTGAAGTGCTATGCTGCTGTAATATAGGCAGCATCCAGGTTGGTAAAGCCCCATCATTACCATATCCCTGTGAGACTGCAGTGTGATCCTGCCAAAACTGGAGTGTGGGGGGCTGGCCCTATTACATGGTAACGCTATGATGATGCACACCCTTTATGTTGCCAGATCAGACTAATATAGCCAGGAAACACAGATATTATTTCGTTATTTTATGTTCTGAAGCTACCAGATGCAAAGAACTAAGGAATCGTTTCTCATGAAAATAATGGAAATGATCTTTACCAAGAAACTGACAATTTCATAGTAAAATTTCACCTCTAATGTGTATTACATGTGGTCAGAAGTCAACGCAGAAGGTCATGGAGTCTACAGTGCAAACTACGACAGACTCTTTGTGACTATAACATTATTAAGCAGCTGTAGCACACATTACAAACCATTATAATCACACATGTGCACACACATTTACTGTTCATTCACAATGAAAGCCTTTGTGCCCATCAGCCAGTTTAAAAGATGAATGCTACTCTGTTCTCCTGCACTGGCTATCTGGCTGGGAAACAAAGTGTCACTTTGTGCTTCCTCAGCACAGCAGCAGCAACAGACACAGTAGAACGCCCATCTCCCCTAACTCAGCGTTCACCACCCTATCGCTACTGACACACCTTCTCCCTTCAGACTATCTGACTGTACATGTGCTTCCTCTAACATGTATCTGCACTCAGGAACCCACACTGCAGCCCCAGAAACAAGGATTTTCATTCCAGAGCATGTCACTGTGCAATCAAATTTTCATCAATATAAAGACATCTAAAGAAACAGCTCTCCTCTCATCTCTCTCTCTCTCTCTCTCTCTCTGTCTGTCTCACTTGCTTTCCCATACACCCACACACACGCACAACCAAGCCCTCGCTGCATCTGACACCTGACTCCAGGTAATGCCCTAGTTCCACAGTGACAGCAGGCAGGTGGAACGGCCACACACTCATAGATACCCACGTACACAGAGCCGATCGCAGGAAGGTAGGATGGCATTTTTATACAGAAAGTCTGGAACTAACTTTAGGGTAGCATTGAATGTTGCATTGAACTCTTTGTAGTTGTAGTTTGTAGATTGACAGTTACTATAGTCTCCCATTTGTTTTCCTCAGTGCGTTGGCTGGCTCTCAGTATGCAGAACCATTACTGGTATCTGAATAGCACCGTTCACAATACATAGTGTGTTTTAATGACATGTACTGATATTACTATATTCCTGACGTTACTCGTCTTTGGGTGGAAAACAAACTATATGTCAACTGTGCATGTCACAAATCACAAGGTCATTGTTTGAGACAGAGATAAAGGCCTCTCTGTTGTTGTTTGTTGTCATTGTGTTACACACTCAAGCATTATTAGTTAGTTAACTAGTGTGGTAACTATAACCCTAGTCATGTGATCGATGCTCTGTGTAACTCACACGTCCATTGCTTCCTCACATGCATCCTTTAGATATGTATACTTCATTGATGGCACTACTAATACATGCTATTATGCTCTGATACTGTAGCTGGTTGTGTTGCTGTGGGTCTCACATGCTGCACAGCACTTGTTTACTAATGTACAAATTCAGGAAAACCACAAGGAGCACCGTGCCATTTGTGTCCATGCAGGTGTGTGTCAGGTCAGCTAGTTGAGTCTGTTTGTAGTTATGAGGGACAAGCCTGGTGTGTCAGTCAATTCTGCTTGTTCTCTCCTTTGGTCCTTTGGTCCTGTCCTGCTGTTTACCGGAGGCTGCTAAAACCTCAGTGAAAGGCAAAGAATGAGACTGGGACAAAGAGTTGGAGCTGATGAGACAACAGCGCTTGTGTAATGTTTCCTGAAGCTTTGCAGACTGCACTGAAACTTAAGCCTCTATCATCAATAATGATAAAATCCCTTCGTCCTATAGATTTATCGTTTTTGTCCCTCATCATAGATGCAATCCTGCTGTTTAGAAGTGCTTCCTCACCCACACCTCCACGTCACCCTCCATGCCAAACTACATTTTCTCCATTAACTGTCCCTCACTCTCATGAGAGCACCTGATGCTACGTAACAAACCTAACAAACCCAAACCTGCTGTTTTATCTCTGTTCTGTATTTATTTCATCCATTTTCTCCCAAAGCCACAACGGAGGCAGCAGCGACGTTCGTCTGGGTAAAACAAGCTTTGTGCAAAAGGGCAGATCGATGTTCCCTAAGGTTTTACTGCAGTGGTGTGCAGCCATCTCGAGCTGTGCAGCTGAAATAGGTAAACTGTTACACAGCTCCACCACGTCTGTCTGCTTTGTCAGCAAGCTGTTTATGCTATAAGGTTATGGCACTTAGCTGACCCCACCACGCTACAGCACTGAGCTATACCATTGGACTCTGGTAGTTGTCTGGCCCACTGTGGTACAGAGCTGTGTCACCATCAAATGATGTTGAGCTGCTGAGTCGTTCGACAGCACTGCAATGGAGCATCGTGTTATGCCACCGCCATACTATGATGCAGCTGTACCCTTGTCAAAGGCATTTCTCTCTGCTTCTGTAGAGCACATGGCCGCTCGTGCTTCTCTCATCCCATCTGTAGCTCTGCTCTCAAAGTCTGTTTTTTGCAGCAGTAGGGCTACAAACACCCACAAACAGGCACACACACACCACACACAAGCTCCTTACCCCACAGACACCTGCTCAACACTCTGACCCACAGTCAAGTTGCTTGAGCCACGTAGTCGCAGAAGCTCAACACACAGACAGATAGGCAGACACCGAAACAATGAAGCATATTTTTACTGATGCATACTGCTCTCTGTCATAAAAAATAACTCACAATATCGCTCTGTGGACTAGCTGACACAGCCACATACAGTCTCTCTCCACTGCCATACACAGCCACACACTCACTGACAGTGTTCACACACACTCCCACTAACAAACATGCTTGCTTGCTCCTTGTTCTGTGCTGACTGGAGTCAGACAGGACAAAGAGCCATTCTGGGTGTGAGACATTTCTGAGAGAGTCTGTCAGGCTGTCACCCTCAGGAAGGAAGCCCACGGCATGCTGATCCTGCTGGAGACAGCGGACTTCTCTCTGTCTTGCTCTCTCACGGTCACCTCTCTCAGTACTGTCTCACTCACTCTGGTATTATACTGCCGGCCTGAGTGCTTGCGGTTTTACACACATTTCCACTGTACATCAGAAAACCTCTGGCTCGGCCATGCTGGAGACAGGTGGTGCGTAGACAACGTGTATGTAGCGAGCTGCATGGAGTGATGGGTCAGGGAGCCGTCTGTGGTTTGTTGGTTGTCAGTTTATAAGACGCAAACAATTATGAGGATTGGTGCGTGTGGTTTTACTACGAGGAGATGTGGTGACTGCTCATACAGTATCTTTATGGAGGACCTGTAATCAAATACAGATCAAACAGAACAAAGTGAACGTTTCACTCAACTGCTACAGGCGATGGTGAAGACACAGGGGAAAGATTTCTATCATTGTCCTATAATAGCTTGTCTTATTGTCAAATTGTACAATGTATGTGTGCTTGCTTGCTTATTATTAGAAGAAGTTAGAAGGTTTTTTTTTCAGTAATACCTGTGTCCCCCAAACACTTGTTGTGTGCTATCATTTAAGATGTGTGTTTGCCACCAACAAGCTGTAACAGAGTGGCCTCATCGTGCATTTAAAACGGTTGAGGCTTCATCATGGCCTTAACAAGTGTCACCAAGAGTGTTCTGAGAGAGCTAAGAAAGGAGTAAAGCTTTATTGATGGGATGACTAGAGGCAGTAAAGAGCAAAATAAATAGCAAGGCACGTGGAAGTCAAACTGCAGCTCTAGCAGAGTGAATGTGCAGTGCACCTTTACTGAACTCTCATGTTTCCCTCAGCCAGGGCTGCTCTGTTAATAGCCTCTTCTCTTTTTTTCCTCTATTAAAGGCTCGTACTTGATCCCTTACCCTTACAATAAAGCAGATAACAACATCCCTATGTTCACTTCCTTCCTCTCTCATGACAGCCAAGGTGTGCAGTGACCATGGCAACGGACACCAGGGAAACTAAGCATGACATGCATTTAGAGGTAACCGTATCCAAAGACCCAGGTAAATAGGAAAAAGAGTGCTTTTAGATTCCATCTTAAAGAGATAGTGCTTAAAACAGGATTAATGGCAACACCGTAGAGATGAAATGAGACCTCTGTTTGCCTTTGTTTGTTTTTTCACTGTCTCTTTAAGAAGTGCATGGTGTGGTGATGGGTTTGACATGGTAGTAGAGATTTACAGAGGCCATTAGATATGCTAGTTGTGTGCTGTGGTCAACTTTTCCTTACTTCGGTATCTTTTATTTCATCATTTTATGCAGTTTTATGGTGGAATTTGAGCATGGGCTCATGTAACCACATGTACTAAAGATTAGATCAATAGTAAATAACAGATCAATAGTAAAACAGCAAAAACTCAAATACTGGCAATAGACTGCAAAGATCAGCTCCAGTGCAGCTACAGTGGATGCCACTACCAAGAACTGTCATAATTTATCAAAAACAAATACTTTTTTTTAAATCAGTTGATACTTATTCAAGAATACATTATTTACAACTGATACGAATCAGTTGTTTTAGATCTTTCAGAAATGCTTATATGAAATCAAAATATATCTGAATATCTTGTTCACGCTATTTGGTAAGGTTTTCTCAAATTGCTGTCTCACCAGATATTTCATTCAAATATTAACACATGTACACTCCTAATACACAGTGTGAATTGACTTAGTCTTTTAACAACTAATACCAGATATTGACAAAATGAATACGGTCCTCTATGAGTTATTGTCGTTACTGCTAGTGCTTTAAGTTTGAAAAAGGACTTGAAAAATATTTGCAGTTATTAATTAAATTATTTTAGAAAATTCTGTAATCTTGTTTGAGAAGTATAATTTGACTAATGATTTGTATTAGTTTTTGATAAATGATGAAACAAAAGAGTTCTTGGTAGTGTACTCAGACTTTGAACCCCACAATATATAAACAACAGTTTTCATTTAATCTACAATATATTGAATACATCATGACATGAATGTTAGCTTAATGTGTTTGCAGTGAGCTGCTGCATTGTGTGTGTTTGTCTGGCACCGACTATAGATTTGTGAAACAAGTAATACACTACGGCACACAGACAGTAGTGAATCTGAGAGTTGACCCGGGTGCTGTGTTGAGTAGATGGTGTGTGCAGTGCTGCTGAGTGGTCTCCACTGCTGAAAACGTGTCCTGTCTTGTTTCACGCATGAGTGTGTGAGCATGCCAACGGCTGTGCAGTATGGGCCACGTACCAGAGCAGAAACACCGGACTGGCCTTGATGCTGGGAAAGGATGCTGTGGGGAAATAGAACATCAGTGCCACACCATAATATCACTCACCAGTTAGACAGACAGTGAGAGTGCGTCTGATAGAGAGAGAATCAAGCATATCATGGATTTCATTGGTGCCCCGTACAAAACAAGTATTTCCTTTTAACCATTTAAATGTTGTTTTTTTACTGTGATTGACAGGTGACAAGCCAATTATAGAATCTCAGACATGCCTGAAAATGTTACTTTCATATAGGAGATACAGGGTTTCTGTATGGCACTGACCTTATCATAGATATAGGTCGGACTGACACTGTAGTCTGGGTACAGGCCATTGACTTCTGTTGATTGTTTGATGTGATTTTACATAGCCAGGAGTCATAAGTGAACCATTGCACAATGTCCTATTTCAGATAAACCAGCACACAGTGCAGACACAGTCAATAGAAGATAGTGATAAATACTTTCACGTACTTTATCGACATTCATTTCTCTGTCAATCATTATTGCTATTTTTGCATTGTGTATAGTGTAAATACAGCACTTAAACTCCTCTTTAGTCATCCACACAAACACGCATTTCACAGTCACAGATCTGTGTGTGGATACAAGTTCACTGTATCACTTCCCATCATGCCTCTGGTATAGTGAGGAGCACGCAGTGAAATCCCACACCAGTTGCTACTTATAGCTCTGAAAGGGATACCCACAGAGCCCTGAGAACGCCTCTCTCCACAGTGGTGTAGAGTAGCTTTGTAACCTCACCCACTTCATCATTGGACCTCCACAAGTACCCAGACACGCAAATACACAGACAAAAACAAAACCCACAGCCTGACTTTTGTAGACAGACAAACATGCTGTTGAAGAAACACTCCCCTGTCCATCTTTTTCCTTGTAGTCATTACAAAAACCTTGAAAATGCATTCTTGACTACATTCAAAAGGAGGTTTGTACTCATGACTCCATAAAAATAAAACTTACTACTTCAAACCGTCAGTATAGCTCAGCTGGAAATGTTGTTATGAAATGAGATTCTGAAAAAAAGCAAAGAGTTACTGTTATTTACAGTAAACTGATTATCTCACATCAACAAATCTCATCACAGGGGTCCAAAGGATTTCGTTTCCTTTTACACGTGGGAAAGTTTAGCTTATATGACAGAGTTTATCACTTTCTGGCAAGGAAGGATGATGAGGAAATAAAGCTATGAACCAAAAGTCCAAACCAAACTTTGTTCCATAAGTAGAACATAAGTTTGTGGAAAACACTCGCAACTTACTGATGAACAATTGAAAAGATTTGACCAACAGTAGGAGGGTTTAATACAATGGCTTTGGTTGATTAGGTAGGTGTACTGTATGCTTTCTTTTTGCTTCTTTAGCATTATATTACCACTTGAGACAGTTTATTGCTGTAATTTCACTACAGTGATAAATGAGTCAGGGAAATGAGTCAACTGGCATATAGGTTAGGGTTGCGTCATTAAGTAGCAAGATATAAATGAGAGTTCACTTGCTTTCGTTGGGCATTGGAAAATACACTTGTATAACTTGTGAGTGTCAAATATTACAGGTCAAATGTCTTTGGTGAGCCACGCATTTACAGAGATTAACTCTTGAAGATAGCCAGATACCATTGTTAGTTTGTACAAACTCTGATTAGACTACCGTCCCTTGTCTCAAGTGGAAATGCTGCAGTCTATGAAGACCAATGAATAACGTTCAGTGGGGTCCAAAAGTCTTTCATCATTTATCAAAAACTAATACAGATACTCAGTTAATACTTCTTATTCAATAATACGTTATTTAGAACTAATACAAATTCAAAATATTAGATCTTTGAGAAAGGCTTGTATGAAATTGAAATATATCTCAATAGCTTGTTCGCACACCATTTGGTAATCATTGTCACATGATATATTTCATTCAAATATTAACACATGTATGATCCTAATACACAGTGTGAATTGTTTTGGTCTTTTAACAACTAGTACCAAATATTGACTAAATTAATATGATCCTGTATACCTCTATGCTAACATTTGTTTTAGTTTTTGATAAATGATAATGGTAGTGGACTCAGACTTTTGGATCCCACTGTATGTTTGTCTATTTTCAGTGAATAATTCAGAGATTTGATCAGTTTCCCCATATTGTACAAGTAGCTATGACAGGTATACTCCTTATCATTCTTGGTATTTATCCTGTAAACATGTGTAAGTATGAAAAAGAGAGCCAAGGTTTTCTCCACATTCCATCTGCTATTTTGAATGGATTTGTTTTGATTCAATCAATCACATTTCATTATTTATCACAACACACACACACACACACACCTACACGCATTGACACAGTCATACCATTTATCGGGTCTGAGGGTGAGATATAATGATTGTATGTGGTTATCGTCTATTTTTTTCGCCAACAGAGAAGAGGCGACAGGGCAAATTCCAGCCCTTCAGACGTTTGTTTGGAAGGAGGAAAAAGAGGGAGGCAGAGAGGGGCTTTGATGCAGCACAGCTAAAGGCTAGTTTTTCTACTGGGGAAGTGTGCAATGGAGTTGTATCTGACGATGAGGAAACCAGTCAAAATCTGAGGTAACTACCAAAATCAAGTTTCATTTTTACATTTATATTTCTCAGTGCGTTACACGGTGTGGTTAAGCTTCTCTTGGTTTATTGCTGATACAAAGCCATAAACGCAGGTCTTATCAATAATTCAGTGCTCATACTGGAGGTTTGAGAATTTCTTGGCTTTCATTTGTTAGATCAAGCCAACCTTATTCAGAGCAAGGATAGAGTAGGCTGACCATTGAGACCCACTAAAAATGGATCTTGTGGCTTCTCATTTGATTTCTATGTTTATCCTGTTGGTTATCCATTTATACACGATTCACTACAATCTCACAGTCTGGTGAAAGAAGGGTGGTGTAGCTTATAAAAGGCTTGACAGGCTTTTAGCCTAGACTGCTTTTGTGTAGAGGGGTCATTCCTTTCTTTGTGTTAATTATTTTACTGAATGGTACTTCACCTTGCTCATGATGAGTGAATGAATGATTGACTGTAATTGCTGTGACACTAAAGACACCTTTATTTGCCTGTAGGGAGTTGAATCCCATTGGGTCTCGAGCTCTTTCCCACGACAGCATCTTTATCCCAGAGGAACCAGTGAAGGAGCCCAGTCTAGATCACACCATGTCCCAGGAAAACGTCTCTGATAAAGTCAGGAACCTGCAGGTGGGCCCTGTAACAATGTACATGTCGATCAGTTCTGTACTTTCTCTTTCTCTCAGTGCATAACCTTTGTCTCCTTTTGTTGATCAAACAGAGGCAGATAGCACAAAGTATCAAGTTTGGCCAGAAGCCTCCCTCTCTGAGGAAGAGTGAAGGAGATGAGGGCAGTTCAGATGAGGAGGAGGTTCCCCAGAGCCCTCTGAAGGTGTTGGCCCAGGTAGAGGCTGAGCCAGCAAAAATAGAGCCAAAGGTAACGACTTGACTTATTGACGTATTTTATGGTGGCATCTGTTTGGTTCTATATTGCACTTCAATGCTAAAGGATGGATGTGTATAAGTGTAAGTGAATGTTCTGTTAATGTGACAAGCAGGTCCAGGGGGCCCAACAGGCCGGGACACACAGCACTCCAGTGAAGTCCCCCAGGTCCAAACGAGTTCTTCCACCCACTGGTACTATTGAGTCCATCAACCTGGATGCTGTCCCGCAGTCTGTTCCTCGCTTAGACAACACTGCAGCCAAGCATAAACTGTCTGTCAAACCTAAAAATCAGAGGATTTCCCGCAAGCATCGTCGGTTTACACAGGTGAATGAGAGCTAGGTCATCTCATATCAACTCATACCCGTGTCACGGGTTTATGCATGTTGTTGATTAACTGTGCCATACGTTTTACCTGTTGGTGAGGTTAAAAGAAAAGAAAACTAATCATATTTCACCATTCCCAGGATCTCCAGGAGGCATCTCTTCCTGGTGTGCTGCAGGAGGACCTAGAAGCAGCAGGGATCTCCACAGATGGACACCACAGGACGGCTGCTGAAGAGCCTCACGACGAGTCCCAAGAAGACTCCAAGAAACAGAGATTGCAAGAGGAGGAGAGACAGGAGATCAAGAGGAAGAGAGAGCTGGAGGAACAGAGGCTCAGTCAGGAGGAAGAGGAGAACAAGAAGAGAGCAGAAGAGTTGAGGCTGCGTGAACTAGAGGAGGAGAGGTGTCGTAAACAACAAGAGGAGGAACGTATCCGTATAGAGGAGGAAGAAAGAAAGCATAGAGAGGAGGCAGAGAGGAGAAGGAAGGAGGAGGAAGAGAGAAGAATTAGGGAAGAAGAAGAAAGGAGACGGCGAGAGGAGGAAGAAGAGCGGAAATGGAGGGAGGAGGAGGACAGGAGGATGCGAGAAGAACATGAGCGTCGACAAAGGGAAGAGGAAGAGAAAAGACACCTGGAAGAGCAGAGGAGAAAAGAAGAGGAAGAGAGAAAGAAGAGAGAGGAGGAGGAGAGGAGGCAGCAGGAGCTCGAGGCAGAGCGTCTACGTTTAGAGAAGAGGCTGAGAGAGGAACAAGAAGAAGAGGAACGAAAGAAAAAGCTAGAGGCAGAGAAGCAGGAGATAGAGGAAAGGAGGAAACTGGAAGCGGCGGAGAGAAAGAAAGAAGAAGAGGAAGAGCAGAAGAGACTATCATTAGAGAAGTCTGACGTCAGCGCTGACCCACAGGAGAGGAAGAGAAGAGCGGAGGAGCTGCGCTGGAGAGAGATGGAGGAGAGACAGAGGCCTTTCTCTTTCAAAGTGTCCTCTGGAGAAAAACAGATTCTGTTCCAGAAGGTCAACCTGACGCCCGTTACGCCAGCCTCCAGCCACCAGAGTGGTGCTGTAGCTGACCAAAGAGAGGGCACTAAGGCTTCCTCTCCTGAAGGAGCAGATTCTCCCAACCTGCCAACATCTCAGTATGTCCCCCACACAGCCATCCTGGTAACAGGGGCCCAGCTCTGTGGGACTGCAGTCAATTTCGACCAGATCAAAGACACAGCCTGTAAGTCTCTGCTTGGTTTGGGAGAGGATAAGAAAGCCCTGGGAACACCACCAACCAAGACTTCACCAGACCGCAAGTCTGGCAAAACCAAATCGCTCAATGAGTCCTCACTCTCCACAGACCAGTCCAGTGCAGCTGTACTAGCGGAATGGGCGAGTATTCGATCAAAGATATTCAAGGGAGCAGAGGAGGGGAAATATGAGGATTACCCAGACCCAGGCCGGAACCAGACTCAGCCCAGCAGTGAAGATCTGAATCAGCCTCCATTCTCACACACTAACCTCAGGAAGACCATGTCTGCCAGCGCCAAGTTTTCCATCACCCCAGCTAAGAAGAAATTTGGAGACTCAAATAGGAACTCTGAGTTGTTGAGTCCAGATGACAAGGACGGAGGAAAGGAAGCTAGTCCATCTGACACCCCGTGTAGCCCCTCTGCAGCCTCGCCAGCTCCAACAAGTAAAGCTCAGAATAGGACAAGTAAAACTGTCCGCATCACAGAAAGAGGGTCAGAGGAGTGTATGTTTGCCAAAGACCTCCCATCTTTCCTGGTTCCCAGCCCTGGAACCAAACCTGAGGGGGTGGAGTTGAAGGGCAGGAGTCAGGGTGAGGCAGAAGACTCGGATAGCAGAGAGGAGGGAGAGGAGAGGGGCCAGGACAGTGAAGATAAACCGTCTCCTTTTGGCATAAAGCTGAGGAGGACCAACTACTCCCTTCGCTTTCACAGTGAACAGTCCACAGAGAAAAGGAAGAAACGATACAGTGCTGGGGACAGCTTTGATGGGGTCCCTTCACCTCTCACCCCCATCGAACCTGACTCTGATGCTTCCTCTGTCTTCTCTGATAGGTCAAGCCCCACATCACCTCAAAAAGAGAGTGCAGGAGGCAAGTTCTTACAAGCATCTGCCTCCCCTGCTGTCCCTCGGGCCAAACCAGGCAAGTCTCCCAGTGCAGCTGTACACACTGAGGGTGAGAAAGTGCTTTCCAAACCACCACTCTACCAAAGACCCACCACATCACCCAAACCTACTGGGGCTGTCACCACCCCTCCTCCATCACCACTTCCTAAAGTGGTGCGCAGAGAACCCTGTGATGCCATGACCCAGAGAATAGGAGGAGCAGATTCACCTAGCCAGGAGCAGGCTAACAGGAGCGAGGAGTCATCAGCGGTGGCCCAGCTGCACAGGAGCAGCCATGGTCAGCATCAAGGGGAAGAGGAACCCAAGGAGAAGAGGTCCTTCTTCCCCTCCATCAATATTCCCTGGAGAGAGAAGGCGGACAGAAAGACAGAGCTCATGAAGAGAGGTCAGTGTCACCTCGGCCAACTACTATACTGTAGTATAGTAGCTCATCAGGGCTCATTCTCCCAAGATTTGATAGATAGAAAAAATTGAGTGTACACAACAAAATAAATAATGTTCCCCCCCCAAACTAGAGGAGCTGCCATCCCACTGAATTTCGCTTACATTCGTTTTAATGGAGTTTTTTGTGTCATAGTGCAAATGCATTTTCAGAGACCATCCACTCCACGCCATGAAATATGAGGGAAATAGCAGCGTACACTTAACACTGTTAATTGACAACTTCAACTTTTGGAGCAAATAATCTCTAACATCTACTGACTTGGTTGGTTTAATGTCTTAATGACTTGGCTTAATGTCCTGAGTGTTAATCTGGTGTAATATGACGCTGCATGTGTACCCCTACAGAAAAACCGTCACTACAGAGCAGGCACTCACTAGACAGCTCAAGGGTCCAGGAGAAGGAGGCGGGGCCCTTGTGGATCACACTGGCGCTGCAGAAGCAGAAGGGCTTCAGGGAGCAGCAGCAGAACCGAGAGGAGCGTCGGAGTCATCGAGAGGCCAAACTGGCTGAAAAACAGTCAAAGGAGAGAGAAAGTGTATGTGCCCCTAACTGTGTGTATTCACTTTCTAACATTTCTCCTGATCAGACACAGTCACACTCTGCAAAAAACATTCCTACCCGAACTCCGCCCACCTCCCCCCTCCTCAGGTAAACATATCCCTTTACCTTTTACAGGCTACGCTGCTCAGTCCTACAGGCAGCAAAGGAAACGGAAGCACCAGTCCTTCTAAACCTCAGACACCAGAGGAGCCCAAGAGACCTGACAGCCTCCTGGGGCGCTTTGACCGCAGAGACCCGTTGAAAAAAGCCAACACTATTCCCAGCTCTGTCACTGGTGAGACCCTGCTTAGTGACGATATTGTTAATGGTCTACAAGGTATTCATAGAGCCATGTTATACTACATTTGAATATTGTATTGTATTGATATTAAATATTTAAGTTTTAATTAGAGAGGTGAGATGGGTAAGTGTGTGCCACGCTTAGTGAAACAAAGGCATTGGAAAATTGTGATAAAAGCATTATAGTGTTAGGCAGTTTTTCTAATTGACATAGAAGAACATAGAAGAACATAGAAGAACATAGTCATGGCACACTGAATTACAGTTGTTTACATATCATACAGGCTAATAAAGCATGGGTCTAATAAGTCTTTATGGTGTAATGGATGGAATTGTAATTCATTTCTGTTTCTGTAATTTGTTTTTCAGTTGAGATTGCAGACTCCACACCGTCACCGCCTGCTGTCAAGGAGGTGTCAAAACGCTTCCCCTCCAGTGACTCTCCCCAGGTGTCCACAGAGCCGGCCTGGCTGGCCCTGGCCAAACGCAAGGCCAAAGCCTGGAGCGACTGCCCTCAGATCATCAAATAACATCCCCACCACCCACCCCAGCTTCCAACTGGGCTCTGGCCTGCATCGAGACTGCACACTGCCCATGGACTATGACGCACCTCAAGAGTCACCTTGTCCTTTCCTTCCAACTCCAGATCTTACCCTTCACAACTATAACACGCCTGGCCCTATGAAACAAGTAATGCCCTCCATTATCATTAAAACATACACTGGCTGGTATTATCATGTTAAAGTGCGCTTCACATTCAAATATTGAAACACAATCACATATATACATAAACAATTATTGCAAGCATGCACTTACTGTATACAAACACATGAAAGCATATGTCCGAAGAAGACATAGTTGTAACAAAGGTGTTTGCTGTCAACCCTGAACACGTCACAGTCAGGGACTGCAGAACCTTCAGCAGCCAATCACAACCATGGCTGACCATTGCAATAGCCAACCCCAATTTTTGCTTTTGTGGCCAATGGGGTCACCATGGTTGTAAATAGATAATACGCTAAATACAACATGAAATGCTTCTGTAATTGAAAGGTGAACTCAACGCTCTGTAATATGACAGTGTTTTATCAAGAGGGGAACTTTCAGAATTGTGTTTTAAGGGCTAACAGTAACAATAACCCAACATGACCCTGTTGAATCTTCTTTATGACAACAAACAGAAGTGTTGCAGGCATCCTCTCTGCCACGTTCCCTTGTTGGTATTATTTCAAGCAATGGATTGAACTATGTTGAAACAATAGATACTGTATCTCTTCTCTGAGCCTTGTTTGATGTACAAAAGAAGCCTTTTTTACTCATATTCGAAACCAGTACATAGCATAACAATTTTCACTGTGTCCGTGATGACTGTGATAGCTGTCAAAGAAGCTATTGTACAAAGTTATCAAACTCTGTTTGTAAAGCAAACACTAATAAAATCTGTCATAATCACATGGTGGGTGCACTGAGACGCAGCATTTAAGACCACAAGTGTTACTGGGCATTTACGGTGAATTGCACATTATTCTCACTACTCTGATGTAATTTGGATTTTGCTTTGCTATGGAGACAGAGACTACCTGCTTGCTGTAACATACAATCCTTGTAGCTGTCCTCCCGTAACACACTTGTGTTTGTAGGCTTATGCCATCACTTCCTCAGTAAATGTGATATGAGCTGATTAGCCTTACATAATGTAAGCACTTCTTACATCTTCTCTCCAGCGTTCTCGTCTCCTATCACTACCTTTCTCACTTCTCAATGTAATGATCTGTAGGTATGTAAGTAAGTATGTATGTAAGTCAAAGGTTTTACCAGAGCTTTGGTCAGAAAGAGGCCCCTAAGGCTGAGTCACTTTGTCATTTTGTTTTTAACTTTGGTCGTGCACAATAGTGTAGTGTACACAGTGTTATATGTAACAAAAATGTTTGGTAATAATTGCACTTTTTTGTCCCACTTAGAGGTATTCATGAGAAAATTCTTAAAGAGATACAAATGTTATGAATAATGTAAATTAAATACTGATGTCTGAACCGGAGGCCCATAGACTCATTATTTCCCTGTTCTAGGTTTCAGACGTTGAACACTGAACAGCCTGTCTACTCTGACACACAGCATCTTTGTGCACATTTGTGTTTATTCTACAATTAGTGCAAAAATACATGACATCACATTGGGAGTTCTTCTATGTTTCGTTTTTGACTGTCAGCTCTATGCAGTATACAAAGTCATTGCGACACCCAATTACAAGGGAGCGTTCGCACACCACAGGGGAAGAAAACAGCTCCCCGGGAAGAGTGAGTGAAGCTACCAATACTCCATCTTGACCATCCAGGATCCAGACTGTTCCATCTGTGGAGGCCAGGCCCACCAGAATGCCCCTTCTCCCTAAGGTAGAGCCATCAAATACACATGGGCTGGAGTACACCTTGCCAGAGGTCTGGAAAGTCCAAACCAAAGAGCCATCAACACAGTTCAAACAGTACAGGCAACCGTCATGTGATCCACACAAAACTCTCTGCTGGTCTGGTGTGACACACGGGGATGAGAAGACAGGTCCTTTGGTCAAAAACTGCCAAAGCTGTAGAGAAACAAGTGTCAGTCAGACAGGTATTAATTTGGTACAGTGAAAAAATACATCAGCCTAAGCCCTGCTTCTCACCAGCTTCCCCATGTCGCTGAAGCAGCAGATGTTTCCATCCACCGAGCCGATCACAACATGACCAGTGGAGCCATTTGGCGATGAGAAAAATGGAGTCTCTCTAGAGTATTTCCACAGGACTACTCCACTGTCCTGTGACAGTAAAACAATGGTCAATCGGCAATGCAAACAATGTTTACCCCTCTGTGAAAACATTGTTTTACTGAATGGCTTGTATATGGATGAACTCCACTCACAGGGTTGAGACAGAGTAGGTGCCCTCCCAGTGACGCCACATATAGCCGTCTGTGGGAGGGGTGGAGGTACGGAGACGAAAACACAGCCCCGCCCCCACAGTGATGCTTCCAAACACACTGGCGAACCTGAAAAAAACCATACAAACACATTTATGTTGAGAAGAGTTTATTTACACTGAAAAAAAAAAAACGATTCACTACAGGATGCACACAGGCCATCCAGGGACCTGTGGGGTGCAGCTTGCTAGCAATGCTTCCTGTGTCTTTATACCTCTTAGCATTACAAAGTTAGTCATTCTCACCCTTTTACAGTCTGTTGACAGCAGGGACAGGCAAATATTTAAAAGTCAACATGGATATCATCATGATGGGATGGATGGGAATCTACAAGCACGGGAATACTGTGTACCCTGCTAGTGTGTTTTTGTTTTGCTTTGTTTACTTTTTTGTTCACTTCGCTCCTCTGTATCTATTCATGTCAAACACACTCACCTGTGGGTTCAGGGCATAAATGTGTCCATCATGTGAGCCCACCATCACCAGACCTTTGAGGGGATCCACAGTGGGACAGCTCTTCACAGCATCTCCTGTCTCAAATACCCACTGTGTCTCTCCAGAAGCCACACACAGGAAATACACACAGCCGTCATAGCAACCTGGGGACCCAACATAATTTGAAGTACAATAACTGACAGTAAAGCTTTTCTGAAAGGAAACAGAATCCATCAGACTGTTGATACTGACCTATGACCACAAGGCTCCCACACTGAGACACAGCAGCTGAGGACTCGATTCTGTCCCCTAAAACCCGTTCCCACAGGAGCCCCCCAGTGGCCAAGTCTAGGGCCTGCATCCTGTGAGAATGGGAGCCAATGAATACTGTCGTTTTGGCCAAGTCTGATCTCTGGTCTGCTCTTCCTTGCACTAGAAGCACTGGGGACGCATCCACACATCTGCCAGTGTCTGAAGACCAGCTCAGACTGGTCTCTACAAGGGCAAGTTCATCACTAACGCGTTCACCAGTACCTACTGTATTCATTTCATCTGTCTTCCCACTAGAATCTTTTCGTCTGACTTGTCCCACTGTGTTGGACTTACAGTTTTTCTTGGTCTCTGGATTTCTGATCTTCATTTCCACCACCTCACCTGCCCTCCTTAAAACTTTTACAGCCCTTTTCTCATAACAAACTCCCTGCTGTTTCTCTGCAGCCGCTGTAGAATGAGGGTCTATGCGTTCTCTCTTCGCCTGTGCGACAGAGAGAGGATCTGCTTGCCGTTTCTTGGTCTCTGGCAGTGATGTTGAGTTTTTCTCAAATGGGAGCATCAATATTGCTCTGGCAACATGGTGTAGTACATCTGAGAAGGATCCATCAAGTATAACTTCCAAAAGTTCAGGTGAGGTCACTCCTACAGTCGTCATGATGTCATCACAGAGACGCAATGCCTTCAGAGAATCTCCTCCACTAAACAGGAAGTTGGATTTCTCCTCAATGGTTGTATCTTCAGCAAGACCTAGAGTGTCCTGTCAATAATGAGTTCACACTGTAAGTATATATATATGTAGACAGCAATCAAGTCAGAATTGATTTAAATGCAGAAATGCATTATCAAAAGTAATGACACACTGTCCGTACCTGCCACAAAGACTGAAGACTTAGTTTTAGTTTGGCCAGATCTCCAAGTGAAGTATCAGACTCTAAACGTTGTCTCTGTCTTTTGTATATTTTCATAAGTGCATCCATGTCTACTTTGCCTGCCAAAAAACACTGTGTCTTTTAACAACATGACCACTGAACAAAAACTGAAAAGTAAAAATAGAATTATTATACTGAGCTATTGTTTCTCTTCAGGGCTGAATGACTGTACAGCTAATGCTCACCATGACAAGACAGGGGTAAGGCTGGAACAAGCACTAGTGTGTCTGGAATGCTGTAACTGGGCAGGAGCAGAGACAGCTGGTTAAGGATGGCCCGGTTAAGGCCTCTGTTTGAAGTGCTGCTCTCCTCATAATGGTGTTCCTGATGATCAGTAGAGGCTGCAGGGCTTTCTTCCACATGCTGTTGTACAGATGGGAATAGAGAAGCTGCCTTTTGGTCTCCAGATGTAGATGCCACAACAAAGGCAACCAGCCGAAAGCCTTCATGCAGACCCACAGCACAGGACTCCACCTGAGGTAGAGTCATTATGACCTGGAGGAATAAGAAAGGAGGTATGAGCATCAATGACCAAATAAAACAGAAATACATACAACATCAGGAAGTCATTTTTCCAGATCCAATTGCTGTCCTATACTCCTGATAATATAGACAGGCCATGTTAGCACTGCTTTTAGTTTGCCTAAGGTGGACCATTAATGCCTTGTTATTGCTTCAATGTGTGTTTTCATGTGTATTATGTAGTGTTGACTGATGTCTCCTCTGTCCTGGGTGAGGCTGAAGATAAATGTCAAGATGAGAGAAATGTAAGTTGTATTATATTCTATTTCTTTTCTAGAAATTTTGAGAATGAGCTGAAAACATGTTATACAGTAATTATTTTTGGGAAAAGGTATCAAGTAAAAACAAAAAGACATGTATAATAAAAATATCTCACTTGCTGCAAGGTATCCAAGTTCACCCGCTGTCCATGGCGTTTGATCAGCCTGTCTCTCCGTCCAAGGTAGTACAACTGTGTGTCTTTAACCTTCACCCAGTCTCCAGTCTCTCGCATGGTCCCAGGGACAACAGTCGCCTCATCATCTAAGAGGCACACTCTGTCCTTTCCACCTATATCAAAGATCATAAAGATTTACGTGGATTTTGTTAAGCTCAATACGATTTGTGTGTATGCGTATGCAAGTTAAGAAATTAAATCTTTCCCACCTATGAACACCTGCCCTTCACCCTCTGTGACAATGCAGCCATGTTCATCTCTTACTTCCACAATTGTTCCCATCAGAGGAGTCCCGAGAGGCACAGAGGACACCAATCTGTAAAGTGTGTTAAAAGGATGTCATTAACCCAAAGTTTTGACTGCAGTGGATTCATAATCACTGTGCAGAGTTCATACAAAGAGCACCAAGCATCTTTAAACATGGGACACGCACTGATTGCTGGACTGCAGCAGACTCTCCTGGACTTTATAACAGCAGGCCCAGCAGGAAACCTCGGTAATGCCGTAGATATTGTAGATGTGAGTTTTGTTGCCCTCGTGTTTCCAGCTCCTAAGCAGAGCTGGGGAGGGACAGGCCTCTCCGCCCAGAGCCAACACACGCAATGAGGAGCCAGCAGACAACGCGTCACTCTTTAGAATATGGCTGCCGAAGCGGCCGAGCAGAGTGGGCGTCACCTGTTGAGAGAAGAAAATACCACATCACACTGACAGAAAAAAATGTATCTTGGCCATTCCAGGCATGATACAAAACCTAATGAATTCCACAGATCCAACAGATATTTGCCTGTAGGACTGATGTCTTGTGATGCTTGAAGAGCAGCTGAGCCAGTCGTTTGGGCATTTTCTTGATCACAGTAGGGACAATGAGGAGCTGAGCCCCGGACGATAAGGCCAGAAAAATCTCCACCGCAGATGGGTCAAAGGTCAAGGGAGAGGCCAGGAAAACCACATCCTCTGCACTCATCTGAAACAAAGATCTGAGCCGAGATGGGTGCTGTTCAGCAATAGCAGTTTCTGGTACAAAAGGCACACTTATGGATTTCATTGAAAATAACAAGGTTCTAAAAAAAAAAACTGATGCTTGAAACTAACCTGAGATGCAGTATATTGGGTACTATACACTTGTGTGGTACCCTCACAATCTTTGGAAGTCCTGTTGTTCCAGATGTGTGTAGCACATACGCCATATCTGCTTGTTCAGAGTCCTTTACCACCGTAGCTGAAGCACATGGATCAGCATCATCCACTCCCTTGGTTCCTTTTTGTCCTGTCCCTGGGTCACGTACATCAGCTGGCAGCAGCTTTACTCGTATGAGGGTTACGTTGTAATTGGACAACACTGCGCAAACCTCCACAGTAATGAGTTTGGAGAACGCTGCCTGGAATTGCTTGATGGAGAAAGAGGAATGAAAATCAATATAAATATTCAAGGTTAGTTTTGTGAAGTAAAAGTTAATTAAAAGTGACCAAAAAATGTTGATAAGAGGCATTATACATGCTTTGTATGGGATTTACATAAAACAGTCAAGACTCATGACATGTTTCAAATCATGTTCAGTAGACGTAGCTCCCAGGGTTACTGCTGACAATAAATGAGAAACTATTTTTTGGACACATTTGATTTTGCTATTATACCCAGAAAATGTGCCTTTATCCTCAGAAAACCAAATTCAGCACTGCCATTGTCAGATTTTCGACTGTTAGTGGAGCTGCACAGCAATGTTCGAGGGCAACAATAACTCAACATTCTCATTTTGGCTTTAGGGGACAGGAGTGAACAATAATTACAAACTTTACAACTTATTTAAAGACTGAAATTCAATGGAATCCCCCTCGTCAATGTGGTTTAATTATAGGGGTATTGGAGTAAGCTAAAACAGTGGGCATGACTATTCCTTTTGTGATATGATAGCAGTTTTGAATATGCAATTTAAATGGCAGACGTGTAAATTTGCAAAAAAAAAATTGAGCCAATCTAAAGATTAACAATATGATAATGAAATTTGCATTTATTTGGGGGTTGTTTGTTTTAAGACCTGCAACATAATATGTTCCATGAATGTTTTATCTAATTTCCTTACAAAGTGTTATTTCATGTTCCAAAAGACATTAAAATCTTTAACCTCCAACAGATCACTCTGCACTGCACAGTACTTGAGGCCACTCTGCTTCATTACGTTGACAGAGAGAAGCCCTGGAGCATCTGGGTCAAGTGGTACATAAGCAGCAGGTAACTGGAGGATTCTGTCAGACGAAACAGAAGAAGCCTAACGTTAGCTGGCCTAACTGTTACATCCTTGGTAATAAGCCCCGACAGGGTCCATTTACCTTGCCAAGGACGTTAACCATTTGGCACGAAATATTGATTCAAAGTGACTTTATTGCACGGTTATGTTTACTTTTACAAGCTTCTGCCAATAATAGTTGAGCAGGACTGCAACCATAGAGACATCTGTAGCTAGCATGCATGGGCTACACTGTAGAGGAAGTGTAACCATAGCAATGTAAACAAATCCAGTAAGATTGCCGCTGGTTTACTAACTAGTAATCAAAACTTTCTGGTTGACCAATTCTGATTTGTTCTGACAAATCAGTGTAATAATTATAAACATTGGACATAGTCTTTTAAATAAATCCTCAGATATTATTCTCACATGGCACAGTTGGCTCTGAGTTAAATATATAACAATCAACTCACCCCAGAATCCAGACAGGCAGGTACAAATCCGCATGACAATACAACGCGATCACACCATTATTCCGGAAGGAGTGCTTCCGCAAAATATGAGACAGTTCATTCCCAAGAGCAACAACATCGCTGTATAACAGGGACACAGAGCTTCCAGACCCCGAGCCACTGTCGTATGTGACAGCTAGTCTGGTGGTGTGTAGTGCGGCAGCTGCGGCCACAATGTCCTGCAGCGTCTTCTGATCCATCTCATTGAGGTGTGGAAAGAAGAATTACTCATGCTCTGATGATATCTATTTGGGACGGCTGTTTCCGAATCATTATTCGTGGTTGTTAAGGACAGACTCGTGTTATAAGCTTAGTGGGGTTGTTTTGTCGCGTGGAGATGACACATCTTACGAAACAATTACGTCTCACGAATGCTTCCTTCGTGTGCTTATCATAAACTCATACTTTGGAAATACATGTCATAAATACGACTTGTCGCTTTTGGCTGGAAAAAAAATGACAAAATAGATCCTGTATCAAAGGTTTTTAGTGGCTAGATAGATCATTTGTTGACACAGCATACATGCCCTGCGCCCTCTAAAAACAAAATCGTGACGTTCCCATTTGTCGGGTCGTTCATGAGCGCGAACGTCGTTATTCTAAAATTCCCGGAATCAATGAAGGCATCACAGACCCACGTCCAATCATCTGTCGTTATTTTGAGGCGGAAACTTTGAACCAAAATTGCGCCTTTCCATTTAGAAAGGAAAAGGTAGCTTTGGCTAGTTTGGCACTGTTATCGCCATCTATCAACGTGATTTTTATTTGCAATATGGACGATTACACAGCGAAACAAATGCATGAAAATGGCCTTACCTTCAAAGGGACATGGGAGGGAATTATTGAGAAGGTGTGTGTACATGTTCTTTGGAGAAGGCTGAAATTAAAGATTTAGAATATGCTTACCTACATATGTTCCAACTATGCTAACGTTAGCTGACTGTTGAGATTTGCTAGCAATCGGGTGTGCTAACTTATGTTTTTGATTTCAACAGTATTCGAAACTGAAGTATCATGATGGGGGTATAGAGGTGGACCTACAGACTGCGAAAACGAGAGGTACCGATCAGTGTTGAACATTGTTTCTGCGGTGGCTTGTTGCTCCTAACGTTACGCCATTTTGCTAATTAAATCCCATGACTTCCAAGACTTCCATGGCATATAGCACAATTTCCATGACCACTATTTGTCAGTCTATGTTGCGAATGTCACATTTTACATTAAATATCTGATCTCAATGTCCCAGGTCTTATTTCTAGCTACAACTATCACTAACGTTATAGTAATGATTTAACGTTACTAGACTGATACTATCAGGGAATGTCTGGTTTGTGTTTTTATTCCTCAAAAGGAAGTGGATCAACAAGCAGCCAAGCTTCACATTAACATTTCACTGATTGGAAGAAAAGATTAGCAACAAATTTCCATGGCATTTCCAAAACTATATGCACATGTTTAATTTTCCATAACTTTTCCAGGTCTGGAAAACACAGTTTTTCAATTCCGTGACCTTTGCAGGTTTTTGTCATTATTGCTTTGTCTCATTCTGAATCTTCTTGATGTTTGCATGATGAAGAGCTGGAGCACTACATGGAGCTGTCAAAGAAGAAGCTGTCAGAGCTGGATTCAAAGGTTTGGGTAGCTATGAACATACTGTGCAGCCACACAGAAAATCAAAACCTGAGACCTCTTGAAGCCATTTCTATAAATATTTGGACAGCAACAGTCAGTTTTGACTGTATTCTTACTGTGAATGTGAACTAACTTATTATTCTTTGCACTACTTTTATATTTTTTGTATATTTCTTTTTCTTTGTAGATTTTTAGAATATGTTTTATACAGCCTGTTGACCTTTTTTGTTTATTGTATAGTGATGTTTGCCTCTCTCTTGTCTTTAAGTGCAGATTATCAACTTCAATTTAAAGTGTATTTCAGCCATATCAAATTGATAGTTAAAGAACATACAGCCACTTTTGTAAATGGTTCATTTCAAGGTGCTAAAATATTTAGTAGGATTAAGACTAATTTAATATTTTCTGTCTCAAGCCTATAAACCTCACCAGACTCACTTCAATGTATCTCTTTGAGAATTCAGCTCTGACTCCTTGGCTTTAAATTACTCTGAGATGCTGAGTTATCAAACCAGCCCCAAATGGTCATGCTCCAGCTTACAGAGCTTAAAGATTTGACATGGGGAAAACTTTCCCTATTAATTGCCTCACTAAACTCTCTTCTTACACTGTGCATTCCCTACAATCGAAAATTTGTCTTTTTCTCATCCTCCAGAACCCCACAGACTTGATAGACCAGTCACTCAGAGGTAGGTATCTATAACTTGCAACGGAAACTAATTTACCACAGTGTTTTTAGATGTGTATATTTCATCTAATGCCATTACTTTTGTGTTTGTTCCACTACAGCTCAGGACGTTACAAGCAGCACTCTGGTAATTTACTGAATTTACCAAACAGTACTGTCTCTAATACATAGTATATGTTTTCACTTTGGCACACTTTGTTTTTAACAGTCGGACTACTCGCAACAGGATGGTGGAGCTGATGAAAGTGGTATTTCTAGTTATCATTCTACTACGTATGATGGTGAGAGCATCGTCTATGAGCAAACATATCTTACTTGTAAATCACAATTAGGTACAAACTGATATTCTTTAGCCAAGAAAAAACAGTCCTTTGCTTTTACTTAATGTCACATTTGCAGACATTGAAATAGGGAAGTGTGAACAACCTATAATTGTTGTCAAAGTTAAGCAACTTTTTTTTCTTTCACATCCCACAGAGATGTCTGGAATTGACAGTACCGAGCTGACTGTGAGCTCGTTGAGTGGGAGTCCAAGCTTTTCTGAGACGGTGCTCCAGCCTGAGGACCAGGATGAGGAACTTGAAAATTCTCTGAGAAGTCATGGCACCTCCCTAATGGAACTGTACCCCAGCATGATCAGTCAAATAGGGAAGGCCTGGCATCGCTGGCATGTCTCTGAGGCTGCTGACTCTGTGCTGAGGAGGTACCAGAGACTGCGATGGCTGTCTAATAGAAGCAACCTTAACCACACCTTCAATATCACATTGAGACACACAAACAGCAACCTAAAGATGAACAACAGCAAAGCCATCAAGAGATTTCCCAACAGCTCGTTGCGTGCGAACTTCCCACGAATATCAAAGAAAGGGACTGACACCGCTCTATGCTCTCCCTTGCACGCTGTTAATAACCTGCAGGACTGGCAGGTAGAGAAGCAGTCTCCTGGGAGGGAGGGAGGCTCACTGAAAAGGGATCTGTGTCGGCCTATCCTGGTGATGGACTTCTCTGGGATCTCATCTGCACAGGAGAGTTCTGAACCAAAGGAGATGCCACTGAACCAGACCTTCACTGTGTTTCAAGTATCCCCACTTTCCTCCCCCTCATGGCAGAGAGAACAGCGTACTCCCACTGTCAGTCCTACAAAGCCTTGCTATCCCACAACCAATGCATCCATGGACCCATCTTCGAGGTTTGCTCTTACCACGCACACAATTCAGAGAACTGAGCACCCTGTATATGAAACCTCATCAGTCATAGAAAGCTCCACTATACACTACTCCCCAGTCAGGCAAAGTCCCTTAAAAACGAGGCTTATGAGGCTTACCAGGGAAGACCACGGTGGATCACCTTATGCCCTTACCAGAAGCCCCAAGTCAGATGCTGTGGGAAGCTATTCCAGAGAGCCTAAGACACCCAGATCTATGCCTGCATCTCCATCCTCCTCTCTACAGAAATTTACCATGTCACCAAGGAGGCTTTATCCTCAAGACTCCCATCGTTCCTCCCAACCGAAGCTCCACTCACCTCAGCCATCCGCAACAGCAGGCCATCATCGGCTCAAGCGACACTTTTCCTTTGACTCGTCCTTTCCGTCAAGCAGTGTCTCTCACTCCCCCAGGCAGCTTGAGGATGAGTTTCAGAAACTCTACCACAGGTTTGTCTGCCAGAGCAAATCGTCTTTCACTAATGGCCCTCCGTGTCGTGTGTGTGCTAGGAGCTCTGAGACCAACAGAGGCCACTCTTCTTCAGCTTTGGCAGCTCTTGCCTTGTCTCCCCACCGCTCTGTTCTACTGAAGCGCTACAGGGAATTAGACCAGGACAGTTCTCCCCAGTCCAAACGCTCCAGGGATGGCTGCTGTGCGTACTCCCCAGGGTCCCAACGCTATTGGAAAGAAATGCTGAGGCGCCAGCGTCATTCCACCACCAGCCCTCGCTCTTCCACAGTATTGGAGGCATCTCATGACAACCGCTCCTATAGCTGCAGCAAAGATGCCATGGCTCAGGTATTCAGCACCCAGAGGCCCTCAACAGGCGCACGTCAGGAAGAATGGATGGCTCAGGGTCGTCCTCTAGCTTCATCAGAGTTCTCCAGCCTGGGTAAGGGTCCCACAGTAACGGAGTGTATATGCAGTACAAAATGGTTAGGTCAGAGCTGTCTTATTTATTGTATTGATTCCTAATTTTCTGCCATATCTATCCATAACTTTTTAGAGAGAATACAGTCAGTTTTTGGAGGAAAAGGATTGTATAAAGCATGCTCTCTGATTAAGTAGTTAACACCAGTGAACCGTTGTTTCCTGAGATCATTATGTTCTCCTCTTAGGACATTCAATTGGCAAAGCAAAATGGCAAAGTGGCTGTTCTTCCAGGTAATTCTACTATATTCTTGTGTGAATTTCTTTCCAGCCTCAGTTGTTCATTGATTTTAAATCTACCTTTGTTTTCCCCAACATGTCTAGGAGAAGGCTGCTCGATAAAGAATGCACCTCTAGCAGAAAAGCCTGCCCTCAACATTTCCCCAACTACTGCCATTGCATATCTGTACTTGAAAACAATTAATCAATGATTCCTGGTCTAACAAAATTATTTGTAGCAGTCGGTGTTATTAGGTCCATCTGTTTTTGCCCCAGTTTTTAACTTACATTTAACTATTATCAGGACTTGTTGATTCCATAATTTTGTGTTTTGGGGTAAGTTTGGCCAGACTTTGTAGTTCACATTTTCTTGCTGTGGTGATAAAAATTTTTATTCTCTTCAAGTCAATTTGTTTTAATCTTGTGTTGATTTGTCTTTTTACTGTTAAAATAAAACTGAAATGAGTGAAGATTCTCGAAAGAATACATTCTTAAAGCATTAAGAGTATCTTCTTTCTTTCTGCAGTCATCCCATTTATTTTGTTTAGATCTTTATTTTTTTCTGCACATTCCTGGAAAGGACTCGAGCTGTCAAGACACATTGAATTCCTTTAATTAATGGAATTTCTTACAGTTCAGGGAAAAAACAAGATAAATGAAAATATCCAGCAGTCAATATACAGTGACAAAGTGAACGCACAGTAGTTAATTTTAGGGAAAAGATGTCAAAGTACATTGGAAAACAAAGTATAAACCAAGCGTTACTTCCTGAAGACTTAACAGAAAAACCTCTTCCTGCTGATTTCTGGTAGCCAGACTTGTGCGTTTTGACTAATATAGTAAATTGTAACAAATGTTGGAGGTTAAGGCTTGGAACATGACAGAATGTACACAATAAAAATGAAAAGACTTAATTTCAAAATACATTGATTTGCATGGGACCATAAAAGAACCCCAATAAGATATTAAAGTATTATTGCAAGACTACCTTTTATAGAGAAATCATATGCTGCAGTTGTGCATTTATAATGTTTCTCAGTGTCCCAGTACTGAGACAAGCCAGACATTTCTTGGTTTTAGTCTACAGGTAACATTTTATTAACCATAATACATTTTGGAAATCAGGAGAACATGGCAGAGCCACAGTGCTGTTGCCGCACTGGTCTCCCATCACATGGTTCGTCATGGTACTGCTACAGAAGTTACCACTGGAGCTCTACTGGATATTTTCCAGTCAGGCAGGCAGTACAGTGGCCAACTCTCTTGCTGGCCTTGTTATTGGAACTGATCATCTTGTCCTTCTCCTGGTGGGAGGCTATTCCCTCTTGAACAGCTGACACCAGACCCTCCACAGTCAAATACTGAACACTGTCAGCACCTATACAACAGTAAAAGTGTTAATGGCTATGCACTGAACAAGCCACAAGAAGAGCATGTCAATAACATGTAAAAACTACATTTGCACTCACCGATGTATCCAGCAATGTCCTGAAACTCAGGCATGTTGGCGATGAGCTCTTCCTTGGTTGGAATGTTGATACCCATGTAACAAGGGAACCTGATAGGCGGAGAGGCCACTCTGATATGGACCTATCAAAGAGGAAGTACAGATCAATATTCAAAAACACCATCAGGTCAACACATACAGAGACATGCAGAATGAGTATGTTGTGTCACTGACAGTTTGTGAAGCTCTTGACAACTAACCTCTCTGGCCCCAGCTTCCTTCAGCAGTTTTATTATGGGGGCAATGGTGTTCCCTCTAACAATGGAGTCATCAATTAGCACCACTCGTTTCCCAGCAAAGTTGTCTGTCAATGCCCCAAACTTCTTTGCAACGCCCAACTGCCTCAGACGGGTGTTCGGTTGAATAAATGTCCTCCCAACATAGCGATTCTTACACAGAACCTCTATGTACGGCAGCCCTGACTGCAGAGGTAGACAAGAGGATAGGTCAGGAGGACAGAGGACCATATTGTGTTACAGCATTTCTTTGCAGAGCAGAAGGTATACAGCTTGCAGACTAACCTGCTGAGCATATCCCAGTGCAGCAGGGGTAGCAGACTCTGGCACAGTGCTGACCACATCTGCATCAGTTGGGGCTTCAATGGCCAACTGACGACCACAACGCTGCCTGACAGTATAAACCATCTGTCCTGCAACAAAATGGAGTGAAATACATGAAAAATGCATTCATCACTTTTAATAAAGTATATTTCAATACTTCTGCAACAAAATAGGTACAGCTGTTATTACTGGATAATGAAAATGACCCGTACGAGTAATAAATATTCATACCTTCAAATATGGAGTCTGGTCTGGCAAAGTAAACGTACTCAAAAATGCAGAAAGCAGGAAGGTCTCCCTCAGGACGAGGGACAATGGTCAGAGACTTGGCTCCATGTTTGGAGATCTGGACTATCTCTCCAGGCAAGACCTCCCTGTAATACCTGAGAACCAGGAAGGCCATAAAACATCATAAACCGCAACATCCCCAAGCTGCCATGGTAAGAAGATGTTATACAGGTGATGGAAACGTACTTGGCACCAATGGACTGAAAGCTGCAGGATTCTGATGACACAACCCAGCCCTCGGTGTCCCCTTCTCCAGCACCTGACGGGGGTGGCAGAATACAGTTAATTATCCACATGCTTACACCTCTGATGAAATCTTGTTTACTAACATTGGCCTGTGAAGAAAAAAAGCTGAGGCTTGATAACCTTACACACATAAGCAAAGCCTCTTCTGAAACAGTGTGATAGGAGTTAGGGTATTTGAAGGACTAACACATGGTGTATAGAGAATAAGAATATGTAACCATATATAACTGACATTTAGTTTGTTTAAAGTTGGGTGTTTGTGATGTAACGCTCAAAGAGACAAGACATGCAAAGCCCAAGTACCTGAACTGTGCAGTTTAGAAATGGGGACTAAGCGTCCAATGCAGAGTGGCCGATTTCCATAAGGGTCACGGACAGCATAAATAACGTCTTTGAACATCACCAACAGCGAGTACGACGTAGGTGTCTCAGTCATCAGATTTTTAATTCTGCAATACAAATCCCATTAAAAAAAAAGGCAGGACTTTACTGGATCTTCAATATTATCTCATTATGTCAAAACACTGACCTGGCAACCCAGTCTGGTGCATCCAACTCCTCCATAGGTGGAGTGAATGCCAGCAGCTGGGTGATAAGCTCACTGTCTGAGCTGGTGGACAGGCCGACACCATGGCGCATTACCTGCAGGGCACACAATGATTCATACAACACATACCAAGTAATCATTTTATGCAGATAACAATATCCCTTTCCGTGTATGAGCTCTGTATTGTATGCATGCAGAAAACGATCATACATGAGCCTATCAGTTACAAGTGGTGTTACAAATGCAAAAACACATCAGCAGCCTCGTTTAACATTGTTTAAAATACCCGGCACACATTGCAAAGCATCCCTTTTGGCAAGATCAAACACGCAGCCAGGAGTAAAATCTGGGTCTACATTAATTGTAGGATGGATGTGCATTGCACTGTGGGATGGGGTGGGAGGTCAGAAAGGAGAATACCATTTTTATGCGCCTGATTCAATGTAGACATATGGAAGGGTGTGCTAACCTTTTTTCTCAGGGCGGAGGCATTCACCAGCTCTCCGTTGTGTGCCACAGCAATTTTGCCATGTAGTGTATCCACCACAAAGGGCTGGCAGTTCTGCAGCTCTGAGTTTCCTGTAGTTGAATAGCGTGTGTGACCAATACCCAGGTTACCGTAACGCAGCTTCAGTAGCGCTTCAGCTGGGAAAGCACTGCTCACTAGCCCCATGCCCTGAGATGGGGAAAAAAGTAATTGAGAATTGTCTGTTATACATACGCTACTAGTTTGTGTGTGTGTGTGTGTGTGTGTGTGATTTTACAAATTGTTTTGAAATGTGATATATGATATTGTTTTGAAATGTGCCTCACTATTGAGGCAATGGCTTATTTTCTGGAAAAAATGGGGGGAAATGTATCCACTGTCTGGCTTATGTGAATTAAGATATACTCGTTGTATTTGTGTTCTTACAAGATGCTGCTTCATGCATTCATTTTACCTTGAGAGTTGTGTATATGGGCGGGCTGGCTCCATTACTTGTGGCAATTCCAGCACTTTCCTGACCCCTATGTAGACACAAACAAGCACAAATAAATTTGTTGATTGATACGCCAGAGGGCGGTGAGCCTAGAACTGTGGAGTCGAGTTCACTCAGCCTTTCTGCAATTTAACAGGCTAAACGTGAAGGAACTTGTCTAATTCCAACTATATGATGTAAGCCTTGAGGCAAACCAAACCAGTTTGATACAAGTGCAGTATTAAAGCAGGAATACAGAGGGAAAAAAATATGTCTGTGTATCGCAGTGAAGTTGCCATATATGGAGAGTCGTCTTGCTGCAGTTTCAGCCTATTTACCAAGCTGCTTCTCAGATTACAGCTGGTCCCGCCCCCACACCACACAGCTTAAGCCAGTAGTGAGGCTGCTTTGCTACATGGAGGCGTTGCTTTCAGGCTTAACCGCCTGGTTGCCTAGGGAACCGGGCAGCAGAGACAGATGGGTTGGGGGGTTGGGGGAAAAAGAAAGCGTTTCCAGGTCAGCTCAAACATGGAGAGAAGAGCAGAGAGACAAAGAGGAGGTGATAAGGAGGTGGTAGAAGTAAATGCTGCGGTGGAGAGGCAGTGGGGGGAAGCAGAGGTCCTGGCTCTCATGTCAGTGTGGGAAGAAGTGGGAGCTCAGCACGTAGGTGAGAGCAGAAACACATTTGAGTTGATCTCAGAGCGTCTGAGAAGGCTCAGCGTTCTGCGCAGCTGGAGGGAGTGTCAGGCCAAGTGCAGGAGCATGGGACTTCAGAGCAGAAAGACTGACGCGGCAGGCACATCAACAAACTACAGCCAAGGAGTGGACTCCCAACTAACCTCTAATGGAAGGCCATTAGAGGGATGGGAGGAAGACGAGGAAGATGTGGGCAATGAAAGAGGAATCTACTCTTCCTCAGTCACAATTCCAATCCAGGAAGGTAATTGTTGGTTGAACCCCAAGTGCGGTGCTGGTGATCACAATATAACAATACTCAAAACATCAGTACATTTAAAAAGGAACTGACCAGAGAAAAAGCATGTCAGCCTACTTTAGCCTCACCCTGAACAAGGTGACTTATTGAGGAATATTTTTATGACTTCTATGTGCTCTAACAATTCATGCTAAGTTCCAATTTAACACTTTGATACTGAATCCAGCCTAATTCGTAATCAAGGCATAATTCATATTACAATACTATGTTCCCAGTGTATCTGTAACTGTGTCTCTCTCCAGGAATCAAGGGTCGCATTCATGGTGCAATCCCTTATACTCAGTGTTTGGCTGAAGAAGGGGGCCGCCACTGGACAGATGAGGAGGTGCGGGCGCTGTTGTGCATCTGGGCTGACCGCCGTATTCGAGAGCGACTGAAGTGTACGCTACGCAACAAGTCCATCTTCCAAGAGATGGCCCGTCAAATGCAGAGAACCTTTGGAGTGGTGCGTAACTGGAAACAATGTCGAACAAAATACAAAAACCTTAAGTATGAGTACAAGACTGCCAAGAGTGCTCAAGCGGCTGGAGGTAGCAGTGGCCCAGGGAAGTACATGAAGTTCTTCGATGAGGTGGAAGCCATTCTGCTGGACAGGGGACTAGATAATGGGACCCAAGAGATGCAGAAGAGGATGTGTGATGGAGAAATGGTAGCAGGGAGGCTAGGATCACCAGCAGGCCAGACCACACAGACAAGAGGTCCTGAAAGAGAGTTTGTCATTGAAATTGATGATGGCAAGTATTCAATCTGCACTGCACACAATAGTATTACTGTATTTAGGAAGCAGGTTATAACAACAATAATCTTTCTACTCCACATATTTAAATTTCAGATGACAACAGCGATGATTATGAAATTGATGTAGAAATGGAGGCCAAATGGAGAGGAACAGGTACGCCAAATCAGATAACCTCTGCATACAGTTTACTTGTGTTTACAGTATCTGTAATCCGTTCTACCTCCATGTTCTCTTCTCTGTCACTCCAGATGCCCATTTATCACCCATAGACCCATCCAGCTCTGACCAGTTCCATGTGGTCACGGTTTCGGACACAGGTCGGAACTGGAGTGACCAGGAGGTGCGGGCGTTGATTCAAGTTTGGTCCGAGGAGGGCGTGTGCAGGCAGCTGGAGAGCTCGACCAGAAAGAGAGACATCTTTGTCCAGATCTCCAACAGGTTAATGCAGCAGGGTGTTGAACGTGACTGGAAGCAGTGCCACACCAAGTATAAAAACCTCAAGTACCTGTACCGCTCCCTCCAAAGGGGTAAGGCTGACGGCGCTGATCCACGACGCCTCATGAGGTTCTATGATGAGGTGGATGCCATTCTGAACCGCACAAATAATGGATCGCCACTTAATATAGGATATTTAGACCACCAAGCAGAGTCAGGTGGATTGACCATGTTGGAAGGCTGTCAGGAGAGTGGTAATACAGATGTCAATGTGACAAACGTGGTTACAGCAACTACAATGGCGGGAGCTAAGGAGGAAAGAACTTGCAATACTGATTCTGTCTCATCTATAAGCCTTGAGGTTACGCCAAACAATGCAGACCAAAGGCCGCATACAGGCAAGGAGCGTGGCTTGGATCAACAACACAGATTCATGAGTGAGCCTGATATAATTCATTCATATCTAGTATACAGTTGTTGGCTGGATAAGTAATCACGCATAGCTCTATTATGAATTCATGAGTCACCCACTGACGTCAGCTGGACCAGGGATTCGTAATGGCCAACAGCATTCAAGCATTTTATTCTTGACTCTGTATTCCTTATTATGCAGAATTTAAAAATCAAATTACATCATTTTCTAACCAGAAGATTTCCAAATAGACAATTATTAAGATATTGGTACACAAGCAGTGCAGACAATTATTGAATGCAAAAAAATTATTTCAATGATTTTCTGCTTGCACTGAGTTGGTGTCTGAAATTTGACATCTAAATGGCCAATATTGACTTGCATTTGTCAGCCGGATTACAATGAAATAATTACCATTTCATAAACCGGCTTTCATAGGCTGAAGAAATGTTTCTTTCTTTGAGTTTGAGGTTTGAGTTTGGAGACTGGCTGAATTTTGACATTCACTCTGTTGCAACCACCAATAAGTTTAGGCTTAGTTTAATTTTGGCAGTAAAAAAGGTCACACTCTGGAGCCTTGAAATGAATGTACAGTCTGTAAAAAGCATAAATGCCAGTGATGTCATGAACTCACATGATTGTATGTGCACTACAAAGTTACCAAAGTGAAATATCCCTTTAATCAAACTTATGATCTCCCACACTTCAGTAAATTCTGCAATCAGTATTTGGGAACAACTTTCTCTAAAAGCCCAAATATACAGAACCAAATCTCTAATCTGAGATCTCAAGTAGTAACACTTTATGGAGCTTCTCCTATGAAATGAGCTTTATTCCACAGTGCTGCTGACAGATCTGAATAGGAAAAACGTACCTGTGTCCCTAAACAAAAGTGGGTGCTGTCACAGTATTCACAAAGTTGGTCTCTTATTCATTGGCAATAGAGCAGCTCTAAAAACGAGGACATCAAGTCTTGGCTTTTCCTTACAATTTTGGGAGGGATTAGTTTCTGTTCGTAAATCTAGATTGAGCTGTCCAGCATCGTGGAAATAGCATGTGAAATCTGTTACAGTGGATTTTTGCTTTAAAAGAATAGTCTGCTGTCTTTGTCTTGAAACAGTTTTATGTGGTATGTTGCAGGCCCTACTGAAACTAGGGTAGATAAAGAGGATACCTTTCCAACAAACAGAGGAATGAAGAGGAAAGCTACAGATCAAGGTTTGAAATGTGCCTCTTCCTGTAATTTCTATGTCACAAGTTTAGAGTTAAAATTCCATAAATCAACAAAACACTTAGTGATTTCTAACCGTGACTCAGTCCCATGATTTACCATTGAGTCTGATAATAAAATCATAGTTAAAGGGTGGGTGAGAGTTGAATCTGCTCACAAAAAGTCATGATGCAGTCTTTTATTAGACCAAGTGAAAGAACAAAGTTAGAGGTTTCCAGGCCATCTACTCAGATCTTCACTCCCCATCATATGCATTCTTCTGCTCCTCCACAAAGATCTAAAAAAAGGTCCTATTAGTGTAGATTCAGATAAAAGGCAACATTGATACGTGAGAAAAAAAACAAACTGAAAGTTTACAGTACAGTTTTGTATTTATTTTCAGATACCACACCCAGACTAAAACAAAGACTGGATGCTGACTTTGCAGAGATCATGGAGGCCGCATGTAAAGAAGAGCAGGATCACATCCCGATAATAGAGATCAATTCTGTCTGTTCAATGGCACCCCCTCATCCGCTCCCACAGAGACAGGTAATCTCAACTAACCCCATGTGATAAATAATACGACACACTGTAAATGAAAGTACATTGTAGAAACTATTGTTATTCAGCTGCACAGTGTGTCAGTGACGCAGCTGCAATGCTCGATGAACTCGATGTTGCAGGTTCAAGGATAATACGTCCCTGTCTGCATTGTAGGAGGCAGTGTAGTCTCCTACCGAAAATCATTATAACATTCCAATAGGGACTTATAGCCTGTCTGTCGTAATAGGCAATAGTGAGTCTATGGTGACTTTTATTGTGAGAGAATGTTCCTATAGTAGGTATACAGTTTTGATGAGAGATTGGTATAGTATCCTTACACTGATTAAATCATTATGTTTCTTTTTAAAGACCAGAAACTCGAGCGGTTCTGTGGTTTCAAGAGGCATTTTTGCTCCACAATGTAAATAGCAAGCTTGCCTCGAGTCGCCCATTTAATTAGAAGCATCTGTCGGTCATAAAAAAAAATCAGGAAGTCAATGTGACTCCCAGCCTGCTTTATATCGACTAACCAACTTCCAGACTAAAGTATGGAAGTGACTGTTTTCTATACCCTGATGCCCTCGCGGTTACCGTTACATACCTGTGCTGCAAAGCCACCAGTCCCAAAGTTAAGACCTGGGCGACTTCCAGGTGTGTTGGCCACTCTCCAGCAGCAACGCAGCCAAAAACCCCGCACTCTTCTCCGATACCGGACTCCTCAAACTCCATCGTCGCTGTCCGGTCCCCTGGCGTCTCGTGCTTGCCTTGCCTGATTAATTAGCTCGTACTTGCCTCCACTTAGCTGAGCCAGACCACGTGCCGATACCGTTGACTACGGCACAACGTGGCTAGTTAGTCAATAAATGTGTAGCAGAGAAAAACTCAACTGACATTTTGAACTGTGTGAAATATGAAGTCCGTGCGAGTGCTGATTTTGCTCCAAGAAAGACGTAGAAAACGATAGCTATTATCAGATAAATAAATCTGAACTAATTCAGTTAAAGTAAACTGACATTTTGAATTGTCTTTAAACTCAAAAGTTAACGCACGTGGTAGTTTTCCTTGAGGAGGAAAACAACTGCGCATCTGCCAAACTAAGCAGATTCAGCCGTGTATCTGTTTTTTCCTGCTGATTTTAGCAAATCTTTTGACAGATTAAGCCTGTTGCGAAATTGTGAAATAGGACTAGTTTGCTGATAAAAATTCTCCGTCCACCAACTTTATTGTGGTGGAGTGTTCCCCCCACGTGGTGTGGACCGCGCTGCTGTGATAGGCTGTGTGTGAATGGAGAGGGAGTTGGTGATTGGCTGTTGCAGTACGTAAGACTCAGTGGACTTCCCTGTTCCCCTGCATGCTTGCCTGCTCTTTCTCTGCAAGCCAAGTACCAACTTTTCACCACGAGTTTTTTGAAACTTCTGCTGGTCGTGTTTCACTTCCTCCTTTGTCTTTTAGAGCTGCAAGAACACCATGGCCTCTACACCAGGTACAGTACCGTAACCCGTCATCGCCTGAGTGAACGGCATCATTATGATTAGAAACTCTATTAAAGGTGTCGTTCAGTGTGCAGCTGCTGACTGTGTTTTCTTGTATTAGAGCTGAAGATTGGTCAGAAGCTAAATGAGGGAAAGACGAAGCAAATCTTTCAGCTTGTGGACCAGCCCGGTTTGGTTCTGGTCCAGTCCAAAGACCAGATCACAGCTGGGAATGCCGCGAGGAAGGACCAGATGGAGGGCAAGGCCGCTATCGCCAACAAAACCACGAGCTGTGTTTTCAAATTGCTTCAGGAGTCCGGTGAGGATTCACTTATGGTCAAATGAGTTTATTGTATTTACGATTCACTCAAATGATTTGCAGCATATTTGCACGATGGGTGGAGCAATTGTGCCCGACTCACCCTCAGGCAACTTTCTCCGTGCATAGAAACTTGGTGCATTTTGTTACCGTCAAGTAATTTTGTTGTTGTTGTTGTTGTTGTTTTAGTGTAGTGCATAAAATGGTTAGGAAACTGAACAGGCATGCATGTCCAGACCTGATGGAGTCATGTAGCCTAGTTAAAGGTAATTATGCAAACATGTTTGACCTGTTCAAATGAAAGTCTATTAAAAGCCCAGATTCCCAAATTTCTCCTTGCCTTGCATTGAGTTAAAAGTAATTGGGTAAGTGTGATCCTTGTGCCACTCATGAGTGAGCCAGCCAAACCATGGTAATGGCTTTCTTGTGACTTGTGACTTTGCTCTTTATAATTGACCACGGTGTGATGAACCACATCCCTCACTCATCCTTAATTTTAGGATAGTGCCAGCTCTAGTGGTTAATTTCTACATCTTTAAACTATTTGTATTTTAAAAGATCAATCTGAACTCCGAATGTGTACCAAAGGTTTGCTTTGCCACACAGTTAACATATTGGTTTGGAAACGTATGATACTCAAGATGAGTATAGAAATGCTGCTATATAATAAATAAAAATTTAGTTTTAATATATTTTAAAGTTGTAAAAAGAATTGATGTTTGTAAACACGGGAATGCAGAAGACTGGACCTGAGTTATGGTGGGTATGGGTATAGTGGGTTGAAATATTCCAGGGAAAACAAAACTGTCTCATCTGCAAGAGCCATTCTTCAGAAATCTGTTCATTTGTAGCTAGAAATGATATGCTGAAGAGATGTGTATTGGGGCCTAGTGTCGAGCTATGGAGTAGTTGTAGGTTTGTCCATACAAAATATGTGTGGACCAATAAAGTGTTCCTCTAGTTTGAGGCTGATTAATGTCCACCTTATTTTCCAGGCATTAAGACTGCATTTGTGAAGCAGCACTCTGATACTGCATTCATTGCATCCCATTGTGAGATGATCCCCATTGAGTGGGTGTGCCGGAGAGTGGCAACTGGATCCTTCCTCAAGAGGAATCCAGGTGTAAAGGAAGGCTACCGCTTCTCTCCACTGAAGATGGAGATGTTTTTCAAAGTATGTGTGTCTTATGTTCCTTAGGGAATATAGGCCAAATGATAGCCCAAGTATACCCATACACCTGCCTTGACTGCCTTTTTTATATGTTAGCTAGTTTCAAAGTGGCCAAATGTCAATTTGGGTCCAACATCTTATGTGTAATCTAATTGATGTTGTTTTGTAGGATGATGCCAACAATGATCCCCAGTGGTCAGAGGAGCAGCTGCTGGAGGCAAAATTCTCTCTCGCTGGCCTCGTTATCGGCCAGTGTGAGGTGGACATTATGAATCGCAGCACTGTGGCCATCTTTGAGATTCTGGAGAAATCCTGGGCCACTCAGAACTGCACCCTGGTGGATATGAAGGTACATGGGGCTACATTACCCTCTGCTGGTCATTTGGGATCATGGCATCCTAGAGTCACAATTGTTACACAACTACACGAGTATTATCTTCCTTGCTCATAGATCGAATTTGGTGTGAATGTGACAACCAAAGAGATTGTCCTTGCTGATGTGATTGACAACGATTCATGGAGGCTGTGGCCAGCAGGAGATCGGAGCCAGCAAAAAGATAAGCAAGTGAGGATTTCCCAGTTGACTTGCTTTTTCCATTGTGACACTTCTCAGCTTTTTAAATTTTTTTTTATAAATATCCCCTCTGGATAACTGTTGAACTAATAACCTTTTTTCCCTGCTAGGTCTACCGAGACCTTAAAGAAGTTACTCCTGAAGCAATGCAAATGGTGAAGAGAAACTTTGAGTGGGTCTCTGAAAGGGTCAAGGTACGCTGAACCCTTTTACCCCTCTAACTGTGTGCAATTTGTTCTTTAACCTACAAGAATGACCAACTTTGTTTTCACAACAGGCTTTAGTGTTTGCCTATAATTGTGTAGTATTGACACACAATCACAGTTCACTGAGTTTTGTACCATTCCAGTATTGTCACTTTTGATTCCCCTTTGTGAGCTCTTGTACTTTTCTTGAATCTCTTCATTCAAGAATTGTGTAAAACATGAAGTTTAGTTGTATCCACAACAGCTGCTGGGTTTCATTAGGTTTTTCTGGAATTGCTTCCATACCCACAAGAGCATGTAAACCCATACCATGACTGGACTAATCATTTGGGAATTTGTTTTGGTGCTGATGAGTGCTTTGTTTTATCCCTAGCTACTGCTGGAGCCTCAGGCCAGTGGCAGGGTGGTGGTTCTGATGGGCTCTACGTCAGACATGGCCCACTGTGAAAAAATCAGGAAGGCCTGTACCTCCTATGGAATTTGCTGCATCCTGAGAGTCACCTCAGCACACAAAGGTCCAGATGAGACTCTCCGCATCAAAGCAGAATATGAAGGTGTGCATTGTTCATTTTTAGCAAAAGCTTTCATGCTTTTGACCAGCAGCATCAAAGTACAGTGGTGTTGTTAGCTCATTTATAATTTCTGTTACTTCAGACCTATCAAGAATACCGAAAGCACAGTGTGTGTTGTTGAATACATGATCAAACCTCCTCATCTACTCAAAGCCATAATCCATTCATGCAAGCTAAATGGTGGCCATGGCATACAGTCATGATTGAAAGTCAATTCTATTTAATCCTAATTAGCCTTTTCATAACTAAAACATATGAAATTGGTAAATATAGACCCTTTATTTCAGACATTGTGGGTGTAGTAAAAAGAAAATAGTTTAAAGGGAAAGGTGTGAAAATAAGTGAGACAAATGATATATAGAAATGGAGAGCATTTAACAGAGACTCTGCCTAGAAGTGGGTGTCCTTCTGAAATATCGGTTATATAGCAGAACACACAACCCACAAGGAAAAATATTAAAACGGTAAAAGAAAAACAATCCAAGAATAACATCCAGAGATCTACAAGCCTCCATTGCTGCATCTGATGTCATTGTGCAGCTGTCAACAATAAGAATAACTATGAATAGAGCTGGCATTCATGCAAGGTTAGCCTGGAAGAAGCTTCGACTCTTTGTTCTTTTTTTTTTTTTTTTATAAAAAAACAAAACAAAAAGTTCCCCGTCTTAAGTTTTCCAGAGACAACATGGACAAGCCAAAGTCTGTTCTCTGGACAGTTGAGTCTGAAATTGAACTCAACGTGGTCGGGGTATGTTTGCAATAGCTCTCTTCACAAAACCAAACAATGGCAATCTTAGTCAGATTGCCACTGGTCTCACAAAGCTGGTTATCATCTCGCTCTGTCAGCCAGGACTTTTCAATACAGCAGTGAATGAATTGAATATAAGGACACCTATGGAATATAGAAAATATAAGAAATAAAAATAGTAGAACAAATAAAACAAAAGCACTAGACTATGAACATTTGTTTTTCTCTCAAGAACATACTATTATAATTACTAAATATGAGCAATACAAAAATATAACAGCGAAAAGTAACACAGTTGCTGCTGCTGTTGTTAATGTAATGTTAATGTTAATGTAGGCTACAGAGGATTGCTAGAGGAAAACTGCAGATAGTGTGAAGATGCTTATCACTGCCCATCACTAAACCACAGTGGGGATATTTCTCATTGATAGAGTACAATCTATTGCACTAATCACTCTTGGGAATCCTAATCACTTAAGTGCACTTGCATGTAATAGTAAATGTCACTCATTATTTATAACTATAGCCAACTAATGTAAGCTACCTGCTATTTGATAGAAGCCCTCCTTTATAGCCAGAGTGGGCAAAAATGCTACAAACATTTACTATCAGCTAATTCAATAATATCCCTCTCTACACTTATCACTGATAAAGTGACGTGTCCCCAACTTATAACAGTGGGAATCGGGGAATGAAGAATGGAAAGTTGCGATGAAATGCAGGAATTAAGATTGTCTTCAGCAGCCACCCTCATTTTATTGCAACTGGTTTTCCTTTTTAAAGAAACTGAGTTTATATTGTGTGATCACTCAAGTCATAATTATTGTTTTGTTTTTCTTCAGGTGATTGCATACCCACCGTGTTTGTGGCTGTAGCGGGCAGAAGCAACGGTCTTGGTCCAGTGATGTCAGGCAACACAGCCTATCCAGTCATCAACTGCCCACCTCTCACTCCAGACTGGGGAGCACAAGATGTTTGGTCCTCCCTTCGTATGCCAAGCGGTAAGCATATTTATAAACGCTGTATGTGCTGTATTTGACATGTCATAGTCACACATGGGTTTGAATTTATCGTTCTCCCTGAGCCTCACTTTCTTCTTCCCCTTCAGGTCTTGGCTGTTCCACAGTCCTCTCCCCCGACGCTGCCGCTCAGTTTGCTGCCCAGATCTTTGGGCTGAGTGACCATCTGGTGTGGTGCAAACTGAGGGCCTCTATGCTCAACACCTGGGTGGCTCTCAAGCTGGCGGATAAGAAGTTGCAGGCCTGCAGCCTCTGAAGAGGGTGAAGATCCTTTTGAGCCTAGTGCGCCCCTTTAGGGTTTCAGTTTTTGTCAATGTCTCTTGTTTACCATGCAACGGTTACTAAATGTAGGATTAAATCCACAGCACATGCTTTAAAAAAACATTCCATTAAAGACGATTAATTAAATTAGCTTCTGTTCTTCTTTAATCCCAATATTGAAAATGATAAAGCATACATTTTTAAGTATCCTTGGTAGTAGTATAGCTAGTCTCTTTTCCAAGTTCACTTTCAAGTCTTAGTTTATACTGTTGTCATTGATGAGATGGTTAATATAGTCGACACTGCATACTGGTTTGATATACTATTTTCCTACCTGGCCCTTCAAGCAAAATGTCTTAATTCAGGTGCATTTGTAAATTGGCAGTCAGCGTGTCAGTGCTGCTCATAGACATCAAAGCCCTTTGAGTTGCAGCTAGTTTGCAAGCAACCTGTCTACTCCCCACTAACTCTGACAGTTCAGACTGTCGGTGTACTTCATGAACATGTTCCAATGTTATCCAGCCACAAGAGGGAGCCTGTAGCCCATGTCGTGAGAATCCAAAATCTAACCTACTTCTCCATTCCAGTAGTTTGGAGCCAAGGAAATGAGTCAGAATATCATGACACCATTTTATTCATTACTTTTTATTACAGCAGAGCTCTCCTTTGATAACAAATGACGGATATAACGACCTATAATATGCTCAATCTTTTATCCACGTGTGGGTGGATGTGGGAGGATGGAAGTGCTGAGGATAGAGCGGTACAGATGAGTGGAGTGCAGCTGATATCAGACAAAATCCTTTGCATTTTAATTTGAATTCAGAGTATTGCATTTTATTTTTGAAAACTCAATTTACTGTGTGCATCGCATAATCTACATGCAATCTGAAGAAATGAGATGCAGTCACAGAGCTGAAATGGACACTATGTATATGTCACAATGGTCCTAGGTCTCCTAGACAACCGTAACCTGGCAACACTCTACATACAATAATCTGCTTTTCCTTCTCCAGTCTAATTTTTCTCCCTTTCGGTCTCTTCTAACCTCCATGGCAGTTTACTATTATATCTGGCTATCCCCATGGATACCACGATATGAGTAAATGATCGTGGTTATAATATGAATCATGAGCAAAGTCTGACTCACAAATACATTGATGGCGTTCTCCCCTGCCTGTACTATTGCTTTGCTTAGATTATTCATTGCAATGAGCAAAATATGGAAACTTGTACTTTTTTATTGTAACAGAATCCAAGGCAAATACAGTGACTTTCTCAAGACTCATAAAAGCAATTTATTTTCTCAAAACAATCAGGGTGGCAATTGAGTATCACTACTACAGTCTATTTACAAATATTCTAAAACAGTTTCTTAATGAATATTCTTTATCCTCAAGTACAAAATGTCTATTTTCCTATTGATAAACATCACTACCTTGTTGAGATTCTCCCTGCTCTCCTTCGCTGTGTGCAGATGATCATCACTCATTAAGTACTCATACCTCTCTGACCTATCCACTAAATTGCTCGATTACATTCTTTCTCTTTTTATCAATGTATATTACATTCCTTCCCGCTATCTCTTAACAATCTAGTCATGAAGCTCCTCATCCATGGTCACAGTGCCCCCAGGTCATGGCAAGACCGGGACTTCTGCCTGAGGAACTTTCCCACTTCTCGCTCTTTGTCACGGGGGTACCGGGGGACCAGGCTAGACAGGAAACGTTTGGCACGGGAGGTTATGCTTTCACGCTGGCCCTCTCCGCTCATGTCCTCCCCACTGGCTCCTGGGGGCCATGGGGCCTGGCCCCTGGCTAGCCTCACTGCACACTCCAATAGCTCTGGGGTCCGGTGATCCAGAGAGGCAGAGATCTCTAGATACAGACAGTCAAAGAGCGCTGCGCTGGACGTGGCCTCTGAGAGAAGAGTTTGGGACAAAAAACAAAGGCAGAAAGTGAAGAGTTAGAAAAGGAAAGATAACAATGTATAACGGCAGCTGTCAGGGCTTAACGCTGTTTACACTTAGAGTGAGGGTATGCAGTGTCTGGTGCATCTATATTAATAATGATGAAACTGATTTCATCTCCTATATCACTGACGCAGCAAAGCGCACATTTGACCCCAGAAACAGTGAAGTTTCTCTGGATCGTCTGAGTTTTGTATCACCTATCGGTACAGAATGACTCCCAATGACTCCAGAAATTCTCCCACTCCCCGTCGTGACATACGCACATGCTGAAACAAGTTTAACAAGCCACAAAGGGAGGGTGAAAAACTGCTAGAGGAAATTCAGTTCTCTTCATTAACTAATTAAAACCACATTTGTTAATTAGAGCTCAAATAATCTGATAGTGAAACATGGGAAGCATTTATTTTCTTTTTAAGGGCATGCCTGCGGCTTAAGGTTTAAGACACTAATAGTCATGAACACACAGGGAAAGATCCGGAGATGCTATACTCTCGACCACCAATTCTGGACCAAGTAATGGGTAGCTTATCTGAACATGTCAGTGGGAGAGAGAAATGAGAAAGAGACAGGAAGTGAAAAGAGGTGAGGGGTTCATGTTTGCAAGCCTGTGAAGCAAGTTAGTAGGAAGGATGGCACATCATTTTGGTCCTCACCACAGCAACGTGACGACACTTAAACTTGAGTCCTAGCTAAAGGTCTGTTTTTTGGTGCCTTGTAAACAGGAAGCCTGGATTCAAATCTACTTAAGGTTTAGATGTAGAGTGCCATGAAGGTGAATTGTTCTAGTTACTCACCCTGATTTAATAGTGCAATAGATAATTATATCAGATCCTGTGTATTGGTAAAATTGGATGAATGTGGACATAGAGTGCACTCAGTGAATGTGACTTTTCTGCTTTCAACTCTAATCGTTACTCCCCTGGTACTCCCACACTGGTGGAGCTAAAACGCTGCGCCATTTACATTTCCCCATATTTCTCGCTATGTCAAGGCCCCCCACAGAGATACGGCGCTGAAAATGTCAACACTACTTGGAGATGACAGGAACACAACAGTAGTAGGAGGGAACAAAGTGTAAGAAAAGGTGACAACACAGCATCATGGGTAGGAAGCTGTCTTGAAGCTCACCTTGACAGGTGACCTCACGGGAGCGGACAAGGTCACTCTTGTTACCAACGAGGATGATTGGAGTTTGGGGCTGAGTCTCCCTTAAGAGAAGTCGAAGCTGAGCAGTGCGGTGGAAACTACGCCTGTCTGTCACAGAGAACACCAGAACACACACCTCACACTGCAGAGCCGACAGGTCCTGAGGGATGGAGAGAGAACCATAGCTACGTGTTATAATCTCTCCCCTTCAATCGTAAAAATACTGTAAGGAGGTGGAGAGAGGAATGAAAGCTCAGCCAAGGTATCTTTAGGCATTATATTTGGCACTGTACCTCAGAAAAGCAATGACAACCTTTCTGCTTGTGCTGTCGTCGTATAGCTTAGCTGTGCTACCAGACAACACATTGCCATACTAGGACTTGCAATGGTTTGTGTTTTTAAATTATCACACTTCAGGGCTGCTGGGAAGCATTATAGACAGCAGCATAGACAGTACACAATTAACTGATCTATCTGTGATGTCCTGTGGCTTAGTAAGAAATTCCCACTGTACATAGCACCAACTACAATTCACCTCAAATCCCTGGTGACATGCAAACGCATCCATCTTCTCCAAACAGCACAAGGGCACAATCACCAAACCAAAGATATTATTGAGTGAATCCTTCAAAGGCCACTGACTACACTTGAGCCAGTCTATAAGGAGAGCTACATTGGGCCTTTGATTTTTCATTTAATTTTAATAGAACATAGATGGGAGAGTATATATAGTATAGATCAAATGCACCCTAATGATAGAGATAGAGCAGAATCATACAAAAATATAAGCACATTCCTTATAAGCCCATCATTACAATGTTTCTCACAGGAAAAAAAATAGAAATATCTAATTATAGAAACAGTAACACAAAAAATGTTTACATCAAAAAGACAGATTGTGACAAGAGGGTGTGCATTTTCTGTTTTCAAACATCTTCCTAAAACAGAAACATTAATAAGGAGAAAACACAGTCATTTGACACCTCTGCTCTGTGGGCAGCTCTCTCACATCCACACACAGATGCCTCTGAGCTAAGCCCAAGGGACAGGGGGGGAAAGTGTGGCAAATAACATGATAATGAGCCTTCTACAGTCAACCACATGCAGATGCACAAAACGGTTAATTTCTCATCTGTTGCTGGCGTATAGGATGCCAGATTTATTTTCCTTTTTCTTGGTATAGTGTTTCTGTCAGGCATCAATTTTTGTTTTGGTGCCTTCAAGTCAAACAAACAAATGCAATATGAATGTATCTACACATTTAAAATGTACTATATACATTATGTATCTGTTTGTGTAGTTAATTTTATTTTCATTTGTTTACCTATTTTGTGTTTTACCCATTTTCTTTGAAGTATTTTCTTCCCTTCATCTCTTCATCTTCATCACTACTGTATTCCTTGTTTTCAGATGATCATATCATCAATTATTGTTCACAAAGAAACGACTATGCATTCAGGCATAAACCCAGTTACGCACAATCTCCCCAGCTTTTGGGAGACATAGCAACACTAGGACTAAACAAGATAAACAAACTTGTGCAGGCCATATCTAAATGACTAGCTCCATGTCAAAGCCACCCATCATATCTGGGTAGATACAGAAAGGGTGGCAGAGTTCAGTGGCTAAAAAGGGAGCCGGGATTGTGGGAACTCTGAGGTGTTGTTTGGCTCACCTGTCTCCAGTTGTCATAGATAATGATGCTGCTCTCCTCCTCATCCACGGTGACTGTGCGCACATAGCCCTCTCCTAGGGACAGGGAGAGCAGCAGTTATGTCTCCGATGGGAGATGGGTGCTATGGTTTATTTACTGGCTATATGCATTGCACAAGGGCTTTACAGATAGGACTGTGGCAAATGCAGATCTCTTCACTGCAACACCATTATACTGCTCTACATTAATTTATGTTGCCACACTCAAACACACACACAAATACACTTTGTACCATCAGAATCCACAGATGCAGTCCTGTCCATATCCCCAGCGAGGCTGATGGCCAGGGAGGACTTCCCCACCCCATTCTGCCCCAGTAGAGCAACCCGCAAGGGCCCATCAGGTCTGCCTTCTACCACCCCAGTCAAGGTGTCATCTAAGGCTGGGCTGAAGCTAATCGGTGGGGCAGAAGGTCCTGCCGCCCCTAATGTCCAATCACAGTCCTCATGTACAGCTTCTTCTCTTCTAAGCTGGTACTTAATTGGCAGAGGAGTGCTTCCTCTACGAACAGTTGGGGCACTGGACAGAGTCATACTGTCACACTAGAGGAGAGATGAGCATGGATCAACACCTCATAATTACATAACTTACCATGAACTCATTGAACCTGTGTCATTATCTAAATGGTATTGCTCATATGCCAAACGAGACAGAACCCAATGCCTGAGCTGGCTGTCACACAGCCAGTCACGGATAATGTGACTTCAGGTATTCAATCAAATCTAATTGGTGCAATAAAAGCACAGCAATAATCAATGTGAAGCAGCTTAACGCAGATAGGATTTGGATTCAATAATTAAAATGGAAAACTGACTGATAATCTCCTAACATTGTCGTGCTTGTCACGCGCGCGCTCACACGCAACACAGCCTAATACAGATGCAGAAAAACTAAATGCTTTCTTATATTGCAGGCTAATCATTTCCTTCACTTAAATAACAACTAGCATGTCAAACAAACATCAATCATCATATCCTGCGAGCTGCCTCAAAGCTGATTGGCTAATTGAATATAATGCGGACACCAGTCTGTGTGTGTGTGTTGTAAAATGTGAAATATTGGCCAAAGCTCACGCAGCCCCCGGTCACCTACCTTTCTCGGTGTTTCCTCGTTGGTGATCCTGTCTTCCGGCACATCTGTCGGCATCTGCAATCTGAAATACAGCGATCAGGAGAAAGACTTTAAAAGCTCCAAGTGCTTACCCGCCCTC